>BHFT01042565.1:8754-90668 GCA_004320025.1 Laticauda laticaudata
TTTTTTTTTTTTTTTTGCTGTTTCATTGCCAAGGCCCATTTGAGATGGATCTGCTGGCTGGAGCACAATTTTTATCCTGTCTCCTGCCAAAAATTGGCAGAAAATTGCACCTCTATTTTTCCGACAGCTTGCCCTCAATTTTTGGCAATGTGATTTCTGGGAACCACACAAAAGGAGATTGGGAATTCTGTGTGTCTATGTGTCAATATCCTGTTTAGCAGGCACCACTCCTGTCTGAATGCTCTCCTTGAGGCCAAGTGGATGCACAATGGTCTCTCCTACCCAAAACAAAATTGGCAGCAATGTGGCAGGTTTTCACAGCACACAAATCTGCCACATTTGTATTTATCACTTCTCCATTATTGCATTTACATGCTGCCTTTTCTCTTGAAAGCTGCAACACACATTTTCTCTCTCTCTCTCTCTCTCTCTCTCTCTCTCTCTCTCTCTCTCTCTCTCTCTCTCTCCCTCTCNTCTCTCTCTCTCTCTCTCTCTCTCTCTCTCCCTCTCCCTCTCCCTCTCCCTCTCTCTCTCTCTCTCTCTCTCTCATACACACACACAGAGACACACTCAGACACACACACACATGGTTTTAAGCAAGTGACTGCCTTTGATGAATGGAAAGTTCAACACATCAGCATTTTAACTCTGCCTGTGGAGCCTCAATTGAGAGAACAATGAACTCATACATTTAACTAGAAATGCTGGGAAATTTTGCAACCAGCTAAGATTGGCAAATATTTACCTGCTCACTACTGTGGTCAAGATAGCACCATTCACCCATGTCCTGTCCAGGTACTTTCTCAGGCTGAAATATGAAGCCATAAGGTTTGCCACTCTTTTGGAGTTAAGATGTAACCTTGGCTGAGTCATCTTTTTGGTCCTTGGGTTCACATCTGGGGCTGAGTCAGAGCTCAAGGGCATCCAGTGAGCTACATTATATGAAGCCCCAAAATCATGTGATTTGTTTGGTTCTGAATTGGGATGTTGAACTAACTTCACTGTTGTGGATCTAGATTACTTTAGATAAGCATTATGTTGAAGCTCTCTTCTCCTGCACGTAGTTTTGTTTCATCTAGTTTTAGTTTCCACTACATCCAGTTTTGGTCACCACATTACAAAAAAAGATGTTGAGACTTTGGAAAAAGTGCAGAGAAGAGCAACTAAGATGATTAAGGGCCTGGAGACAAAAACCTATGAAGAACAGTTGTTGGAATTGGGTATGGCCAGTCTAGAGAAAAGAAGCACAAGGGGTGAGATGATAGCAGTCTTCCATTATTTGAGGGGCTGCCACAAAGAAAAGGGGGTCAATTTATTTTCCAAAGCACTTGAAGGCAGGACAAGAAGCAATTGATGGAAACTGAATAAAGAGTGAAGCAACCTAGAACTAAAATTCTAGAAATTTCCTGACAGTGAGAGCAATCAACCAATGGAACAGCTTGCCACCAGAAAGTTGTGGGTGCTCCACCACTGGAGGCTTTTAAGAAGAGACTGGACAACCACTTGTCTGGAATGGTAAAGGGCCTCCTGCTTGAGCAGGGGGTTGGACTAGAAGACCTTGAAGATCCCTTCCTGCTCTATTTTTATTCCTCTACCTGTCTGCATATTTGTTTGGTTCACACAGTCTTTGTAGATTATGACCGTTTATTGAATTATCCTTGAGTTTCAATCATCATGGGACCTGTCCATTTTGGTCCTAAGTTGTGATGGTCATAAAACTGGTCACCCATGTGACCAACATGATATTATACCTTTTTTTTCTGACTAAGTGAACCTTTTGTTCATCATGAGGCTATTTACTAAATTTCAGTTTTCAGCAAAACACTATAAATTATAGTCACATGATTATAAATGGCCATAAATGCAGGCTGGTAGCCAAGTGCTCAAATTTCTGTCACATGACAGTGGAGGGGGGGGGCAACCATTGGAAATTCAGAATCAGGTCATAAGTATCTTTTAGGGCAGGGGTCCCCACGATTGTGACATTTTAACAAGCAAATTCAATGGGGAAGCCAGATTCACTTAACAACCAGGTTATTAGTTTAGCAACTGCAGTGATTCACTTAACAAATGTGGCAAGAAAGGTTGTAAAATGGGACAAAACTCACTTAGCAAATGTCTCACTTAGCAACAGAAAATTTTGGGCTCAATTATAGTTGTAAGTTGAGCAGTAGTTGTATATATACAGTATGTATATATGTACATATATCTGTGTGTGTGTGTGTGTGAGTGAATGCATGGACTGTATATATAAGTATGTGTATCTATGTATGTATGTATGTATGTATGTATATATGCATAATGTGTGTGTGTTATTCTTTTGAGAGTAGGAATTGGAATTTCATTTTCACGTGTGCCATCATGTACACAGAAAAGTGACAATAAAGTTATCTATCTATCCGTTGCTCTCATTTCTCAGAATGCATTTTGGATTCCTAGCAACTGGCAAGGTCTTCTGTTTTTCAGTGGTTGAGGACTCTTGCATTCATTTTAATAGCAAGGAGAGCTGAGATTGGGGTGCCGAGCATATTTGTGTATCGCAGCCTTTAAACTTGAGCTACGAGGACAAGAACACAACCGAATGCAAAACTAACTTGGACTAACTCGGTGCTTCTCAATCTTGGCAATTGTGGAAGCTGTGTGGACATCCAGAATCCCCCAGACAGCACACAACTTCAAGTTGCTAAGGTTGAGGAACACTGGAATAATTATTTCAGATTTTGTGCAGGTATTAACCATTGTGCGAAAGGTTAGCAGGAATCCCGCTTCTATGGTAGAATGAACAGAATCAGGCACTTTCCACATGGGATAATTACGGTGCATTTTAATTTATTTTCACTAAGCCTATTTGGAATCTCATTTAGAATCAAATATAAATCTCGCTCGAATCCAGATGCCAACATTTGCCTCCTTCCACTTCATAGACCTTGGGGCGGCTTTGCCACATTCTCTGTTTTGCACAGAAGTTTGCTTTGGTACCTATTTGTAGAGATGCCACCTTGGGCAAAATGCTTTAGGATTTAGACGTGTGACTAGTTAATTTCTTTCTGATACCCTCCTAAAAAAGGTTGGCAAATATTTGCCTGCTAACTACTGTGGTCAAGATAGCACCATCCAGGGATGGGTTTCTACCGGTTCTGTCCACCTCTGTAGAACCGGTAGCTATGAAGGGCAGCAGACATAGAACCGGTTCTGTGTCTGCTGAGGTTTTTACCCACCCAGGCTCTTACCTGATCTTTATTCCCTGATTTTTCAACTTCAGTTGCTGAACGAGGCACAGCTGCAGTTAAAAAAGCAGGAAAAGAGGGCAAATATTTCAAAGGCAGCTTCTCTGTACATAGCATGCTGATGACTATTTACAGGTGCGTGGCTCACAGCGGGCAGGGAAGCTCGTAAATCCCGAACTGGTAGTTAACCTTGTCGTATCCCACCCCTGGCACCATCCACCCATGTCCTTTCCAGGGTCTTTCTCAGGCTGAAATGTGAAGCCATAAGGTTTGCCACTCTTTTGTAGTTAGGACATAACCTTGGTTGAGTCATCTTTTTGGTCCTTAGGTTCACATCTGGGGTTGAGTCAGAGCTCAAGGGCATCCAATGAGCTACATTATATGAAGCCCCAAAATCATGTGATTTGCTTGGATCTGACTTGGGATGTTGTATTAACTTCACTGTGGTGGATCTAGATTACTTTGGATAAGCATTATGTTGAAGCTCTCTTCTTCTGCTTCTATTTTTAATTTCTACTGCATCCAGTTTTGGTCACCACATTACAAAAAAGGGCTAGGGGTGATATGATAGCAGTATTCCAATATTTTAGTGGCTGTCACAAAGAAAAGCGGGTCAACTTATTTTCCAAAGCTCCAGAAGACAAGACAAGAAGCCATGGTTGGAAAATAATCAAAGAGAGAAGCAACCTGGAATTAAGGAAAAACTTCCTAACAGTGAGGACAATTAACCAGTGGAACAGCTTGTCTTCTGAAGTTGTGGGTGCTCCATTACTGGAGGTTTTTAAGAAGAGACTGAAAAGTCTCTTGTCTGAAATGGTATAGGATCTCCTCCTAAAGAAGTTGCATCCTGACATTCAGTTTCCAACTTGCATGCATAAATAGGTTTTCTATTGGAATGGATTAAACAGTTCCCCCTCACTCTTTATACACTCTTTATATTGCAATCTTGGCAACTTTAAGGCTTGTGGACTTCATCTTCTAGAATTCCCCAGCTAACCATGGGGAATACTGGCTGTGCTGGTTGGGGAATTATGGGAGTTGAAGTCCACAAGTCTTAAAGTTGCTAAGTTTGGAAACCACTGAACGAAAGGGAGTCATTTGGAACAAATGATATTGACTTACTTGAATTAAATGAATTGTTGAATGCAGATCATAGAGTTTGTGTTAAAAAATGGTACCCGTGTCTTTATGTAGCATTGTAGGCATATCATTCTAGCTAGAATTCACTATATGTACCAGCTAGAATCCTAAAATTGGAAGAACTGTGGAGGTCTTGTAGTGCAACCTTATGCCCGGTCAGGAATCCCACAACCCAACCCAGACAATGGCTATTCCAGCTTTGCTTGAAAACCTTCAATGATGGAGCCCATGACATCGGGAGGCAAGCAGTCCCAAATGCTGAGGATCTCTTCTTGCAGTCCAAAAATTGTTCCTCAGTTGAAATTTGGGTCGCTCCTGTAAAATTTCCATCCATTGGTTATTGTCCTATTATTGGGCACTGTGGAGAGTAAATGCCCTTTGCCCTATGACCATCCTTCAAGGATTGGAAATCTTGCTATCATGTCTCCCATCCACCTTCCCTTCTTTTGGCTAAACGTGCCAGTTCTTTTAACTGTTCCTCATAGGATTTAGCCTTGTGAGCACGTACACAGAATAACATAGCTGGAACAGTGATGGAATCAAAAAAAATTTACTACTGGTTCTGTGGGTGTAGCTTGGTGGACGTGGCTTGGTGGACATGGCAGGGGAGGGTTACTGCAAAATCCCATTCCCTCCCCACCCACTAACCTGCTTTCCAGCTCCGTTCTCCTGTGCAGGACAACCAAAGGAGACCCAGCCGGGACTCGATGGGAGACAGAGAATAGATGGGGTTGGTGGGGCCAGTCAGAGGTGGGATTGGCCAGTTGGCTGAACGGCTCAAAATCTCCGCTAACGGTTCTCCAGAACTGGTGAGAACCAGCTGAATACCATCTCTGATCTGGAAGGGACCTTGGAGGTCTTCTAGTCCAACGCCCCCCCAACCTTTTGGACACCAGGAACTGGTTCTGGGAAGAGAGATTTTTCCATGGACTGGATAGAACATGGTTTTGCAGGCTGCCCATGGATGGGGCTTGGCTTGTTTGCATGGCCCGGTTTCTGGCATGCTGCCAGGGATTGGGAACCCCTGTTCTAATCCAACCCCCTGCTGAAGCAGGAGAGTCTATACCAGGGGTCCCCAAACTTGGCCACTTTAAGACTTGTGGACTTCAACTCCCAGAATTCTCCAGCCAGCTTTGCTGGGAGTTGAAGTCCACAAGTCTTAAAGTGGCCAAGTTGGGAAACCTCTGCCCTATATTATACTGGACAAATGTCTCTCCACTCTCTTCCAGCAGTTGAAGGGAGCAATCCCAATAAAAAGCCTGCACTTTTTGAAAGCGGGAATGATTTATATTTTAGCATACCAGCATCTGAGCTGTGCCTGGTAGGGGAACCTCACTTATCCTCCCTGCGTCTCTTGCAGTGGTAGAAAGAAGTTCAAACTCGGGTTGTTTTTTAAGCCTCTGCTCTCTGGAGGAAGTTGCCATTTATATTACTGGCAAACTGGAGAAGCTTGCAGTAAATGAAATCCACCAGCTGGATTAAAGGGTTATTTCCCCAGCGTGTCAAGATGACACAAAGCTTCTAAAAACTCCCGGTTGTTTTTGACTCATCTATATCTGTCCGGAGTCATCCTCTTCCTTCACTGACACGGCTCTCTCTCTGTTCTTTGTTGGAGAAGTTGGCTTTGCCACAGAAAATGTGAAACAGTCTCATGCAGCAAGAAATCACAATTATGCAGCAGAATATTTGCGGAGGGGGGAGTGTTTGAAGAGGTCTTCCATGCTGGAAGGAAATGGATGCAGCGTATCTATTCCGTTTCAACCTAATCGCAGAACAGCTAGCTATCCATCTGCTTGTTTGAATTAGCCTTGTATACTGTGTAGGCCCCTCCAGAAAACCTGAGTGGAATTAAAAAATGCCCTAGGACAGGAAAGGGGATTAGGCAAGAACAGAACAGCTTCCTTCCACACTAATGTTATGTTAAAGTAGACGTTGAATTGGATTAATGCACTTATATTGTGTTCTTGCAGATTGTGCCCAAAGCAGTTTGGAATAGTAGATGTTAAAAATGTGGGTGAACATAAAATTGATAATACGTTTTGCTTAGCTGAATCAATTGACTAAAAAGTGGCCCAATTAATCATGCAGCCGACTGCTTTAAACTATTGTTCATCCAGCATTGGTAGATTGATCAGAGGAATTTTAGTCCAGCTCTTAGGAGTTTCAGTTTCTTTATCGACTGAATTTCTACTTGAAGAAAATACTCAAAGATACATGTCGGTTTTGAGATTATGCAAGAAAAAGCCTTAAGAGCCACTTTATTTATTTTGTTGTTATTCAACCGTTCATTAATTCATTTGCTCATTCATTAAATTTAGAGAGATGCCCAACTCTACACTGTCTCTGTGTGGTATGAAATAGTTAAAAACAGGAGGAACTAATGGAATAAAAAATGTTTCTCCGGTAAAGGAAACATTCAAATTAATATAAGACCTACAAAGAAGCTACCCTCTACCCTAGCCCAAGAAAGGGTGGAAAGGGGAGGGAATGGCTTTTTTAATGACAGGGGATCCATAAAAGCTTTTCCCATCCAAGCAGAAGAATGGTGGGACTCAGCTTCAATTAAACTACCGTAACAACCAGAATAAAGTTGGAAGGGACCTTGAAGGTATATTATGTGTGTGTGTGTGTGTGTGCGCGCGCGCGCTGTTCAGCTTCCTTCGGGTATTATCCCACGTCACTGTAGTGCTTTTAAAGTTGTAGCAATGTTTCAGCAGCTATCTGCATACAAGGCTTCTGTATTGAGTTCGTCTGGAACGACACTTAACAACACAGACGAACGCACAGACGAACCCAATACAGAAGCTGATGATGGCAGATGAGATTCTGCCGAAACGTTGCTTCAACTTTAAAAGCACAGCTACAAGGATGTGGGAAAATAGCGGAACAAAGCTGAACAGCATACATACATATACATACAATAATAATATAATATAATATAATATAATAATAATATAATATAATATAATATAAATATAATATATAAATATATAAATATATATAATATATAAATATAATTATAATTATATAATATAATATAATATAATATAATATATAATTTTAAATGCAATAGATATGAATAACACCACAAAAAATCTGCATTTGGGAATGCTCGTGGCTTTTGTGAAGCAGCCAAACTTTGACTTCCCGCAGAAAAGAATCCATCTCCACAGCTTCAGCTTGCTTTGCTTTTCCATGGCTTCTCAAAATGACATTCTAAAAAGATTAAAAAAAAACAACACTGAAAAATAGAAGGTTAGATTATTCTGAATGAGAGCAATTGTGCAGCTTATGATCGATGCAGAAATGAGCTTTTTTCATTGCAGCCATTCTTTTGTTGTTGTTATTCATGGCTTGGTCCCTCCCCCCCCCCCCAGTGGAGCCTCTATCGCACGTGGCACTGCCGAAATTTCTCAGAGCATTTTTTCTGCAATAGACATTTCACAAAAATAGGCTGCTAGTGAGTCAGAGGCACTGGGAGCAATTTGAGAAACAACATTGGGCCTACAGACCTAGGTGGAGACAACAGAGAAGATCAAGCTTTCTCCAACCGCTTTCTCTTGCCAGTGTAGAGCAGGGAGACAGGAGGCACAATGGCCAATGGGAACAGGTGCCTGAAGGCATCTCAGCTGGTGGTCCAGGGCCATGGTGGAAAAGGTAAACCACATCCACCATCCTTGTCAGCAGACTCGTCCCAATTCATTCCTGTCCAACTAGAAAGCAACCATTTAGAACGCAAAACAGCCTGGCTGCCATGGGTCTGGGGTCTGATGCATTGGACAGGAAACCAGGGTCGTCCTTCTTTCTCCCCCACATATGGCTTTTGGGTTTTGAAAGCTTTGTCTTTCCTGGTTGAAGCTTCCTCATTAAAGGGGAGAGTGGAAGGGTAGGAAAAGGTCAGAGACCTGGCTTGGAATATTGGAATTACAGTCCATGATCTGGACTTATTTTCCAAATGGGCGCATTTCATACTGTGCTACTCTCAGCAGTTAGCCAAGCTGTTTTTGAAACTCATCTACCGCCTGCATGGAGTGCCACGGAGAATTTCTCAGACAGAGGAGTCCAGTTCACAGCCAAATTTTAGAGGGAGAATGTAAAAAAGGCGCTGGCAAAAGCGACACAGAGCTATAAGAAACAGGCAGACAAACACTGGGCCCCACAAAGACCATTCCAGGTGGGGCAGAAGGTCTACCTCTCCACCAAATACTTGAGATTTAAGGCTCCCTAGTAAGAAGTTGGGGCCAAAATTCAATGGGGTCTTTCCCCATATCAAAAGTCATCAACCCAGTCTTGGTGCAACTGAAATTGCCCCAACTGTTAGGGAAAATACACCTGGTATTCCATAGTAGCCTCAGAGTCAGTCAGCTGGTTGCCAAGGCTCCAATATGCACCCCCATTCAAATCATAAGTCCCTATCCACACCCCTCAGAGTAAAAAGTATTGATTTATTCGGAGTTAACATGTTGGCATTTCCTGGTTGCGGATGGCTCTGACATATCATTCATTTCCCCCTTGACCGTGGTCTTCCCACCACCCCCTGGATGTATATTCTCCAATGGGACACATCCATAGCCAAGACTCATTGATCATGTTCTCCAGTAATAATCTTGCAAGCCAACAGCTTTGGCTGCCAAGGCAATTATCTGAGGCATTTAAGGAATGCACTGCTTTCTCCCACTCCGTTGACACTTTGACGAGCTCCAGTTTACCACTCTAATAAAAAGAAACTTTGAGAACATGTCTGTCTCAGAGTTATTGATTGTAGTCGAGGTTTTCTAGAATGCTGACACTGAGTTCTTTCCCAGGGCTTGGAGGCTGGAGGGGCTTGGATGGGGAGGCGGTGACTCAACCCTGGCAAGACTAGCTGGCTGGGGGGGGGGGGAAATTGGGCCCCCTGATTATGAGGATTCTCTCCCCTTGGTACTATTAGGCCCATCTCCCCCCAGGCAGCTCTGGTGGACAATGTGGGGTTTTCTCTCAGTGCCTCCTAAAAGAGCTGATGACACAGCCCTGCCAAGAGCACCTGTTGCATAAATCTATTTTGTACACTTATTTGTGATCACTCATGCTCTACTCATCTCCCATCTGGACTATGCAGTGTCAGGGCTCCGACAATCCACCCCCGTTGGAATCATAAGTCTCTAGCCCCATCTCTCAGAGTAAAAAAAATTGTTTTATTAGGAGTGCACATGACGGCGTTACCTGGGTGCAGCCAACACTGAGACACACCATTTATCTCACCTTTGACCCTGGTCTTCCCCCACCCCCTGGATGTATATTCTCCAATGGGACACACCCATAGCCAAGAGTCATCAATCATGCTCTCCAGTTATAACCTTGCGTGCCAGAAGCTTCGGCCACCTAGCAATTATCTATGAAAATATTTAATGTATGCATTACTTCCCCCGCTCCCTTTCTGCTGGAAACTCTAAAAGACCAGAGAAATATTTTTGAGTTGACACGCAGGGCTTTCCATAGGGTAATAGTTATAGTGTATGTTAATTTTAAAGAGGACTGGCCACCTGGAAGGATTATGTGGTCTTCATATCATGAGCCGTGGTGGCGCAGTGCAGTATTGGCTATGGGCAGATACTGTCCATAGCCAGGAGTTCGATTCTGATGGACTCAAAGTTGATTCAGCCTTCCATCCATTTCAAGGTTGGTGAAATGCGGATCCAGATTGTTGGGGCCAAGATGCTGACTCTATAAACAGCTTAGAGAAAGGGCTGTAAAGAGGTATATAAGTCTATGTGCTATTGCTATTGCTATTTGTGACTTTCCCAACTGGCTTCTGACGTGCAAAGATTTGTTTAGTGACAGCATGATTCACTTAACAATTCACCCAATGACATTCATTTAACAATCATGGCAAGAAAGGGGGTAAAATCAGGTGTGACTTGCCAGCAAACATCTTGCTTAGCAGTGAAAATTCTGGTTCCCATTGTGGTAATAATACATTGAAGACTACCTACATATTGGTGGTCTTTTCTCCTTGCTTTTGTTTGATTTTTTTCTTCCTATTAGTGTAGTTGTGAAACAAAAACACTTAATTCTTTTGTTCTAACTTTGATTCTGTGAAATCAGGTTTTATTTAGCATTACCTGTGAACCAGGAACATTTGTTGGTTCCTCTCCTAACAAAGTAAAGTTGGAAGCCAACATTTATACTGACTCACAATCTGGAGCCAGGAGATGGTTACCAGTGACCTGCTCCACCTGCTGTTAAACCACCCACAAAAAGGGAGCTTCCTAGTTTGCTTAGTCATTCTGGTGAAGAGGAAGAGAGCCAAAGCAAAGCTCTCAACCATCTTGCAGTGATGATTCCCCTGGCCAAGGAGTCAAGTTACCTCCAGATGGTAGGTTGTTGGAATGGATACAAGGACCCAAAAGCTTGGGGTGGGGGTGCTCATTTAGTCCAAACTATGGATCTTCAGATCCCTGCTCCAGATTCTTTGCCAAAAGCCCCCCCCCCCTTCAAACGCAGCCTTAGAAAGCTGTTCTTTTCAGCTCCCATTGAAATCCTAACTTTGGCTGACATCACGTTTACTGAATGGGCCAAGCCAGGTTCTGGAGGTGAGAGGGGGTAGAGAAAATTGTCTGGATCCTATCGGATGTTCCTTTACCCATGATCAAGTCAGTGCCCAAAACTCCCTTCCTCAAGAGTTGGAAACGGCCTTGCCAATAATAGCAGCACTTCAGTTGAAGTCAGCTTGTCACATGCTCACGTGCCCAGCCCCCTTCTCTTTTGTTTCTGAAGCTTTATCCAGCTCTACTACTTAAACCACTTGGTTGTCTTTGCTTAGCCTTGGCTTCAAGTTTAGTTTCTCTCTTCGCTAAAGACTCCCAGAATTGTACAGATTCCTACTCAGCATCTTGCAGACTGACGCAATTGTTAGCCTTGCAAGCTGTCATTTCCTATACTCTGTTTTTGCATAATCCAGCAGGGTGTCACTGTAGCCAGCATGGAGGACCTTATGCCAGGCATTTGGACCTGTGGTGTGGCAATGTAGTCTGGATTCCCAGGAGGGAGGGGCTGCTTTTCAGACTAAAGCAACAATCTGCATAACTGCAGTTATACTCAGGGAACTGCTAGGGAGAGTTTTAACCCTTTTCCTGATGATCAAACTTTCCAAGCTCTCTTGGGAAGTTTCATCATCAGGAAAAGGGTTCAAACTCTCCCTAGCAGTTCCCTGAGTATATCTGTAGTAATGCAGATTGTTGCTTTAGTCTGGCAAGGTTCTGTCTATAAATGAAGACTCTATTTATGAAACTACTCTTTCTGATGTCGTTCTTGATTCTTGGAGGATTGACTATAGCCCCTATCACCTAGTGTGGAGAAATAGAAGGGTTACAAAGGGGGAGATTTCAAAGATTTGAGAGAAGCTAGCAAGAGAGGCATCTCTGTTTGAATAGCAGAGAAATATATTTCAGGATCCAATCTGAGTCCAGAAGTTTAGTCCAGAAGTTTAGTGCAAAAGTCCAAGCTTTCAGCCCATCCTCAGAGAACTTTTCTCTCAACCAGAATGTGTGCTTTGGGCTACACTTTATGCATCATATTTCTGTGATGCCTGGTAGGATATGTGGCTTCCCTATTGGTTGATGGGGGTATTGATAGCCACCTATTAAGTCATTGGCTGCTGTTTCTTTGTGCTGACAAGTCCTTGGTTCCTCAGTATCTGATAAGCAGGTGATAAATCAGCACACCTATTGACTGACAAGGGGCCCATTTACCAGGCTTCAATCATTTTCCTGGATGTTTTTGTCCCTGCTGGGCCAACAATCTTAATAACTATGAATTGAATGTATCTGTTTCATCATGAAAGATAGGAGGTCAGAAAACCTTCCAGGTTGGGAAATCAGCATCCATTCAATATGGAAACGCAGGAAGAAGCAAATGACAATTTAGATCAGTGGACTAAGTTCTGTAGGAAAGGCAGAATTGCAGGGTGCCCCTTAGGCAGCAAATGCCTTCATCTGAACAGCTTCTTAATTCTCTGCAGTTAATCTACTTATGTAACTTCCTTGTATTTGGTGTGGGAGACAGTTTAATTGCCATGCTGGTAGCGTGTATTTTTCTGGTTCTTCTATGAAAAGGTGAAGAGTAAATCTTGCTGTATGGAAAAAGGGATATAAATTCTATTGGTCCCAAATCACAAGACTGTCAAACGCTGTAGGTGTGACCTTAAGCATTGATAAAAATGGCTTTCCAGGTGCAGTAGATTTTATCGGTTTTAACTGATGATTCATAATACTTACTATCTCATTTCTAATTCGTAAAAGCTTGGAAAGTTTTGTCACATATGACTCAGTTCCTCAAACAAATTCTCATTTGTCTAGATTATCTCTTTTCCATGGCTAATTCACATTGCCATCTCTCAAAAGCCCTTAAAATGATTTAAAAGATGCACATAATAATCAGTCATTTCCAGGATTGATTTTAATAACAATTTCCCCTGTGTTATTTAGGTGTTCAGCAATTGTTGCTTTTAAGAATTGATTGCCGAATGAGAGAATTTCTAATTCTACGTGTCAGTTCCATGCAGTCGTTTGTATTTCTGTGCAAGGAGATGTCTCTGTTCATCACAAAAGGTGTCAGCCACTTTGTCTGGCTGAGCTTGCTCCAGGTTGCAAGAAACAGAAGAAAGAGCTGCTTTCCATTAAAATGTGGAAAGCCCAGTACAAAAGTCAATCCAGTTTCAGCAGGGATCCAAGAATGAAAGCTTACAGAGCTCCAGATGTGATCTTAGGGTTTCCCAAAGAATGAAAGAACATGAGGTTCTTTCATGAGGTTGGATTAATTTGAGTTTAACACTTTGCGCATGGCTTGACACTGTGATTCATAAACCATGGTTTCGCTCTTGCTACATTGTTTGAACCTAGACAAATGGGGTTTATTTTGCAAATATTAGGCAAACCATATTTACCATAATTGCAAACTGTATATACATCAAAGAGATTGGCTGGATCAGCCACTATTGTGTGGTTTCCTTGTCTTTGTCTTAACTTGTTGCACCATCACAGTTCTTCTAAATAGATGGTTTTATGGCTTAGTTTTTTGTGAATGGGAGGCGATGGCTCAGCAGTTAAGATACTGAGTTTGTCAGCTGGAGAGCTGATAGCCCAGGTGTGAGACTTGAGCAACAGTGTGAGCTCCCATTGGCCCAGCTCCTGCCCACTAGCAGTTCGAAGGCATGCAAATGCGAGTAGATTAATAGGTACCACTTGTGTGGGAAGGTAACAATGTTCTGTGTTCCTTTGGGCATATAACCATACTGGCCATATGACCATGGAAATTCTCTTTGGATAATGGTGGTTCCCTTGGTCAAGAAACAGAGATAAGCACCATGCCCTGGAGTCAGACACAACTGGACCGGGAAACCTTCACTTTTTGTGTAAAGTAATGTGGGTTTATTCTCTGGAGCATGGTTAAACTATCATTTAGTATGAGGCATATACTCATCTGTACATAAGTGAGTGTCAGTGTGTATGGGAAGGAAGGAAGGATATTTTTCCCATCTTCCATAACCTGCAAAGCAACAAAGAGATCAGTGTAATAAAATATGAGCCTACTGAGTGTATTCACTTGACAAAAAAAGTATTTGATTTAAGAAAACCATGGCAGTTAAAGACTGGCATCAGTGCTCTTCTCTAGTATATAGTCTCTTTCCAATTGTGATTGGATCACAACAAGTCCCATGGGCCTTTCTGAGCACAGTGGAACATGTAGACTCCACATCAGGATGAAACTTGTATTGTAACAGCTTCATAGCTTTCCATGAGCAATAGGAACTTTTACACGGTTATTTTTCTTGAAACATCCTATTGTTGCAATTCTCCTTCTCTACCAACTTAGTCATCTTTATTGTCGTTCTTGCTTTTCCTTGACTTTTTTCTATAACTCCGCCTTTGACCTGTGGAGGTCATTGTCTTTTTCTATTTCTGAAAAACACAGCTTTACCTATTTGTGAGCTACCAGCAGGGAAATACTCCTTCTTTCCTCTTTTTTCCAAATGCAACGTTTGGTTCCATGGAGCATCACAGAGAAAATAATTTGATTCTATTCTTTGTAGGTTGGCATCTGAATACTTTTTCAAGGTCATCAGGGATACTGACTTGTGCAAGTCTGCCTATCCATCCTGCCCTGTTGGGACCCTTGAGCTTACCTCCCACTTCCCTGTTGGCAAATCCATGTATTCAGGTCCTTTGGAAAGAGTATCCAGGTGGAGACTAATCTTATCTTTGCAGGGATAGTGTTCCACAGGGAGGGAGCCACCATGGAGAAGGCCCTTCTTTTTGGTCCCACTAGACTGATCTCCTTAAAACAGGGGACCCTTAACATCTCCTACTCCCTGCTCTGGAGGTCAGATAGATGTAACTGGGAAAAGATTATATTTCAAATAAAAGATATAATTACTGGTTCATAAGTTGTGTGAACATAGTACAAATGTGGTTGAAAATAACACTCAGCTGTGATCAAAGAAGGTGATAGGTTTAAATGTTAATGTCCTGTTTTCAGTTGCAGATGCATGGTTATTATTTTCCAAAATAGAGAAATACAACATCCCAATAGCTAGACACAAGGCAGGAAGTTAGACCTACAAGATCCCTTGCAGCCCTAGTATGATTCTTTGTTGAAATGTGTGGAATATTTCTTAACTGTTAGGTTCTTTGTTGTTGGTAACTAATGCTAAAAGGCAGAATCTATCCAGCATTGAGTAATCTTCATTATCCATTCTACGGCTGGTTGGTGTGCCTGTCATTAGTTTGGCCTACTTATATTTAATTTTAGTTCAATTTTTTCACTTTGCTCCTTGACTTTCCTTACTAAAGCTTGCAGATTGCTTGCATTTTCAGCTAAGTATCATCATGGGAATAAAGCAAATTACTACTGTTCCTTGAAACTCTTATGTAAAAATTTATATATAGAAGTATCAAAACCTGTTATATACAGTATATTTTGCTGTTGAATAATTGTTTTGTTCTCATTGTTCTTGTTCTTGTTTCTTTTTTATTTATTTATTTTGTTGTTTAATTAAGTCAAGCAAACAAAATGAACAATGAGAATATTGAAGAGGGTGTATACTGAAATTACTGTATGATTATGACTGTTTTTGCGTTATATTTATTTCTGTCGGCAATATTATAAGTTATTTATTTATTCATTCATTTCAATAAATTACATTTAAAATCTGGAATTCATCCAACTTAGAATGGTTTCCATAAATCTTTTATCTAGAAAGAAGTGTGGGGCAAATCTGAAATTAAACTTCATCTGGAAGGCCTTCCTTTAGGGAAGAGTTGTATATCTACACGTGATAATAGTTGATAGCTGATATTTAACTTTGTTTGATAGTTAAAAACATAATATTTAGCAGGATTTGATGGGCAGCATGCAGTGTCAGAACGTGACAGCTAATATGGGAGGATATTTTAACATTTGACAATTTATTTCATGTTTGATAGCTGCTAAAGTCAAAACAATCTGAATGAGGCACTTGCTTTTCAGATGTCCAGGTAAAAAGAAAACATTCAGAGATGTTTGAATCTGAAATTTTGCCTAATTTTGAAATTGCATAAATATACTCTTTATCAGTTCCCGTAGCTTTTCAGACATTGGGATGATAAACTTTCACAAATGTAATGGGCTTCTGAATATGAGCCAAAAGTAGGAGAAAAGCCAGGGAACAGACTGCAGCGTGGTAAAAAAAACAATTAGCAATTATATTCCAGAAAACTGTCCTGATTGACTGGAGAATGTTTGGTAGCAACTCTCGGTCTGGTCAAGAGGCTTACTGGAGATAGTGTAGCATGAGCATAATTCAGCTTTCATCTAACTGCAGTTGGGCTCTGGTCCCCAATCCCATTGTGGGGCTTCAGAAGACACTTGGAGGCTGACAATTGCTCTCCTACAGTTTTGAGACAAGAAACATGGGGAGAGAAGAGAAGAGAAACATGGGGAGAGGAGAGAAGCTTATGCATACAAGCAAACAAGGAACAACCATGATAGAGTTGGGATGGACCACAGAGGAGATACCATTTCAGACAAATGATTGTCCATTCGCTTTTTGAAAGCCTTCAGTGATGGAGCACTTGCAGCTTCTGAAGGCAAGCCATTCCACTGGTTGATTGTTCTCGAAGGCAGGGCTCTCCAACCTTGGCAACTTTAAGACTTCTGGACTTCAACTCCTAGAGTTGCTGACTTTGCTGACTGAGGAATTCTGGGAATTGAAGTCCACAAGTCTTAAAGTTGCCAAGGTTGGAGACCCCTGCTCGAAGGAAATTTCTCCTTAGTTTTAGGTTGTTTTTCTCCTTGGTTAGTTTCCAAGTTTTTTTTTCTGTCATTCCCAGTTGCAGGATATCTTGTATCATCCCGGACAAATGGTTGTCCAATCTTTTCTTGAAAACCTCTAGCGATGGTGAATCCACAACTAAATGAGAAATGAGAAAAAGAGAAGTCTGTTTCTGCCTCCAGGCATGATGAAGCCCCACAGTTTTGTGCCCCCATTTTCCTCTTTGCACTTTTCATTGAATCTTCTTCCAAAACTGTTGCTCACCAGCCTTAGAGGACACGTTTTGTGAACTCCTTGGAGCAAATCACCAATTTTCTGAATAAATGAATTCATGTAGGTAGTTTTATCATGCTTCCCCCCCCCCCCAGTGTGGTCCCTTCCTACTCTGTTAAATTGTCAATTCTGCTATCAGCTTATTCTATGTTCTAAATGCTGAATGTGGATCATATTCTTAGAGCCCCACCTGAAAATCACCAGGCCCTTCCGTATAGAATATTTTTATGGATCTTTTGCTACCTGCCTCTTGCGGTATTCCTGAGAGTTTCTGAGTAACTGAAGGATGCAGTCTTTGAATATGAGCATATGAACAGCAGGAGATCCTTATGTAGATGCCACTAATTTAATTAAACTTGCTATATAAGCAGAGAAAGGGCAATTTTCCACTAAGACACTTGCCTTTATTCTACAGTCACCTTCAGTGTCCTACATCAATAATTGAAAGCGCTTCTGATCTTCTCTTGGACTTGCACTGAGGAACACAACCTTGTGAGGAAAGGAACCTGCAAAACAGCTTGTGACAAAAGAAGAAAATGGTGCTGAAATAATCTTAAAAGGTAAGCCAAACGGAAGTTTGTTGAAATGGCTGGGCAGGAGTTGTTGATGAAGTGAGGAAAAGTCCATCCTCAAAGTTTGGTGGGAACCTTTGCTCGTGAAAATCCACACACCCTTTGGGAAGTGGGGGAGTCAGGGGGGTTGCCCTCCATCAGTCAAAGATTTCTCCCGCATCCTCTGTGGAGCAATTGGGATGGGGTTGCACACTTGGGTCTGCATTATGCTTGCCCATTTCTGTCTCCAGAACTGGGCGATCGCAATTGGAAGGAATTATTCAATTGTACAACTGGAGATTTTGAACCTCTTCTAGAAGCCTCTCATTGGGAATATGAACTGCATTGTGCCTCGTGCTGGGTGGAAAAATGAACCGACAGTAGCAACAAAGGCCGTTTTATTTGGATGATCCAGTGTGAACCAATTTCTGAACTGATGGACCTGAGGACTGTTCAGTTCGTGGGAATGAGACTCAGAGATCAGCGTAACTTCAGCTCTTTTATTTAGTTCTTAAAGTCCAATCTAACTAGGAGCCGTGGCAGCTCTTTTTATAGAGAGCTGCTCGCGGCTCGTGTCCAATGACGGCTACTTGTTTTTCCCACCGCTTGAATTGGCCAATCATAGCCTTGCTATCATTGGCCAATCAGTGTTGAGAAAAGTAGCCAATCAGCTTTGGGTATTTATTGTCCAATAGGAATAGCCTATTTGAAGTATGTTAATATGGAACACCCCTCCCCTCTTGGTCGGTCTACGTACGTAGTCAGCGTAAGTAGGCAGGGCCTTTTAGGTTGTCCTAGTTGCCCTGCGGCAGTTTGTTGTGTTGTTATTTAGCTGGTTCGGACGGGATCGCTGTTTCTTCTGTCCATCTCTGTCGAACCCTGGGAAGGTAGAGTCAGCCATGCCGCTCCGCTCGGCCCATCCTCGGGCTGGTGAGTCGGCCCGGCTGCTCCTTTCTGACCAGCCATCCAGGTCTACTTGTGTTCTTGTTCCTCATCGAGACTCTCTACGGGTAGGGTCACTGTTTTTTCTTTGTGTTTATTTGGGAATTGTTTTTTTATTGTGATTATTTTGATTTTTCTAACGGTTTCTTTTTCTTATTTGGGAGGTTTCTTTTCTCTACACGAAGGGGTTTCTTTTTCTATCTGGAGCGGGCTTTCTTTTTTCTACCACGACGGGTTTTCCCCCCCTATTTACTAACTGGAGGGG
Source organism: Laticauda laticaudata (assembly GCA_004320025.1). Lineage (NCBI taxonomy): Eukaryota > Metazoa > Chordata > Lepidosauria > Squamata > Elapidae > Laticauda > Laticauda laticaudata. The sequence continues at coordinate 27,442 of BHFT01042565.1, forward strand.
TCTCCCCTTCTGGTTGATCTGTTGCTGGTTTTGGTGTAGTTGTGTGATGCTGTTGGTGTGTGTGTGTGTTGCTCTTTCGTGTCTGGTGTGTCGGTGGTGTAATTAGTATTGGTGCGTGACCGTAGTTGGTCAATATGTCCTTCGCCAGGTTCGGCATCATCTGTTTCCATCTGTATGACCGGGTCCGGTTATCTGTGTAATTGTTGCCGGTAATCACAAGGTTGGCCGTGAGTTTTTTTGCGTATAACTAGTTGTTCCCTGTTCGAATTTGCAATTACCTGTGCTCGAGAGTCAGTTTGGTTTTTTCGGTGGCGTAAGTTGAGTGATAATCTATCTAAATGTGATCTAGTTTTCTGCCATCAGTAATTCTGCTGGGTTTTATTTGTGGTGGAGTTTGGTGTTATTGGTTGTATTGTGAGCATTTTATTCGATTCTTTTCTGCTGTCCTGTGTCTAATTTGTCTCGTCTTTACTTGGTATACGGCCATGTTTCCGCCCTACCATCGCCGCCGGTCAGGCCCGGTGTGTCAAGTACATGTCGTATGTCATTTTTTCTGCTAGGAATTTTTCGAAGGGTATGCTGGTAAATTGTGCGGCCGTTTACATCGGTAACCGTGTTGTAGTGAATAGGCTTTCATAGCTGTTTGATGACTGTTTGGTGGTCGTAGAGTGCATGATGCTTACTTCTAACCAATTGGAGTAAGCATCCACTACGATATAGGTATGTATGTCTTTTTGTTGGCCCCGCAAAGTCTATATGTATTCGTGACCAGGGACCCTTGGTGTTTCCAGTCCAGAATAGGGGCTGAAGGGGTGTAGGATGGGAGTTTTGACATTTCCTGCAAGTTTCGACCCATTTCCCAAATCTTTGTCCATCCCTGGCACCATACATGCTGCTGGCAGGGTTTTCATTCGCACACGATGCCCGGGTGGCCTTTGTGCAACATACAACAATACGCGATGCACGTCTTTTAATGTATTTCGTTGCGTATTATGACCGATCACTTTGCTGGATAGGAAAGGTGGCCGGGCAAAAATCAGAGAGTAATCATGACACACCTTCATTTTTCCGCGTTACGCTCGAGTAATGACTACGGTCTTGTTAACAATTGAGAAATGAGTCTGTCTCTAGTTTTCTCACGGCCCACTTTCCGTGGGTTCGCTATCCACTGTCAGAGATAACTATGTTATAACAATCAGGTATTGATGCTTATTGCTGTGACAAAGACTCTCGGAGGGATGATTGTTGCGGTTATCTATGGTAATGGGTATGTTTTTTGCATCAAAGTACCTTGCCACTTTGGTGGAGGCAGTGGATTAGTGGCGGCAGGTCAGATGACTGGGTATAGAATCCTCTATGCTCTAGGCCAGCAGTGCAAGTGGAGGTGTCGAGTCTCAATGGCGTTGGTGTGCGCAAATATTGGTTTGGTGCCAGAGGCCGATGGATTGAGCATTATGATAGTATTGAGATATTGCCGCCAAGAAGAGTTCAGAACACTTGTGGTTCTGATATCACACTTGCAGCCGAGGAAATAAGTATGTCATTAAGAAAGAGGAGCTACGCTCTGTTCTACCTCAGCGAGATATACCCTAAGCGGGTCAGTGGTGGCTCACTAATGGTGCGTAGAGATCGTTAAGATAACTTAGAGCGCGCTCACTAAGGTATACTAACCTTGCGAATGGAGAGACGTATTTATTACAGGTATATGAACGTCTCGCCGAGATGGCCTTCATACTGGACACCACTGGCATTATCAGTTATCCCTTGGTACATCTGTTGTGTACACGGACCTCTTCGAGATAGTTTAATGTGAAATGGGGCGCTGCTTTCTTTTCTTCATCTCGGCAGACCAACTGGCCTAAAGGCCACGTGCCACCAACAGGCTTATCAGACGCGCCAAACGTGACTACGTCACAATCCACATGTTAACTGTAAGCAGTAGTGATAGTTTTGACAATCGCAGAGCCTCACTAATGTAACTACGGGACATGATCGATGAGTAAAACCATATATTCTTTCCTCGGTAAGTCGGCATAATACAATCGTTCCAATCGTCGTCCCAGGCGTACCAGATCAGGTGCAATACTTTGTCAATACAGGAGATCCTCTGGTAGAGGGTCTTCCGGACGTAGACCTTCGCCTGGCTGGTAGCAAGAAAGTAGGGGTGGTCCAGCCAAATGTGTTGTTAGTCCCAGAAATAGCTTGTCACTTTTATATGGTACTAAGGCGCTTGTCTATTGAATTGCACTCTGATCATGTTTGTTATATGGGTGCGGGATGGAATGAGCCAACTTCTGTCACATATCTCTGGATACCACTAGACAGAATACTATTTGATTTAACTGACATAGTGAGAACTAAATATATGACCAGGACCTATGAATTCGTTGGGGCAGTATTCACTAACGGTATTCAGCTCGCTTTAGATTGGAAGCCTTTGTCAACGCGCACATCTCACACTGAATTGACGCCCGACCTCTCTGGAAAATAAAGTCTCCTACTCATCATTCTAGCTCGATTGACCAGCACTGTCATTACATAATGTGACTATGTGAACTACACTCAGTGTACTTAATCCCATTAGTAACTGCGAAATAGAACCTCCATATAGCCGCGCTCATAGGACACGCGGTACCCCTGGATCACGGCACTGACTCACGTAAATTGCTCAACTTTCTATGAGTAACGAGTCTGCGAGTGTTCATTCACCGCAATCTGAGATAGACAACATCGACGATGTCGCACTTTAGGGCTCTCTGTCGCAGATTTGTCTGGATCATCTGGAAACTCGGTCACTGAGCACTGGTAAAGCATTGGGCAACCGCGCACTCCAAGCGTGATCGCGAAGACACTCTGAAGCACGCTTCCACACGGGCACAGACGTACAAGCTCAAGGTCGATGGTCAATTTACAGCAACAGGAATGCAACCTTTGCTGTGACAGGTGCACTGAGATAATACAGACGTCAGCATTGCTAGATAACACCCGACCAATCTCAACGGACTGCACACCTACTGACTGATAAGCGTGTGGTCAGCGAGATATCGCGGGTCTCCCCTAGGTAGACGATGGATCAGAATATGGTGTACGAAGGAGTGCGGATGATTAACTCCATACAGTTCTTTGTTTAGGATGTCTTATGCGTACAAAATTTGGATATAGTCACGTGCGCAAGGTTGGGAACGGCATACACAAAGAAATCCGGTATGCATCACAACATGACAAAGCACTAACTTTTCGCGCCAGCATATATGGATATATAGATCGAAATTGAATGAGATAGTGGGACCTACAGAGTACCTCGACTAACTTTCTGTCCAAAGACGTCCTGGATACTACTCTCATCAAGGTTCTCAGTCACCAGATCTGCGTCAGTGATGCGGTTAAATGCGTGTCACGTCCGATCCTAGGGACTCAACCACTCGAGTCGTGCGCTTAGGTCGTTCGATCTACGATGGTTAGCAGCAAGTAAGTTTTATTGGTGTGTTCCTTGAAGATTACCTGGAAGTGTCAAGCCTGACTACCGGTATTCTGTTGCCTTGGTAGTCTTTTAAAATCAGTGCTTGTTGTTCTAATTTGGCTTTGCCGATTTTGTCTGCTCGGTTCTCGATGCCACGTGCCCGATTGATCTCTTTCTCAGAATCCCACCTTCGTCGCCAGTGTTCAATTCGCGGGAATGAGACTCAGAGATCAGTGTAACTTCAGCTCTTTTATTTAGTTCTTCAAGTCTGATCTAACCAGGAGCCACGACAAGTCTTTTTATAGAGAGCTGCTCGCGGCTCGTGTCCAATGACGGCTACTTGTTTTTCCTGCCGCTTGAATTGGCCAATCATAGCCCTGCTATTATTGGCCAATCAGCGTCAAGAAAAGTAGCCAATCAGCTTTGGGTATTTACTGTCCAATAGGAATAGTCTATTTGAAGTATGTTAATATGGAACAAAGACAATTACTTTTTGCAAAAAGGCATCATCAAGATAGCCGCAAAGGTGCTTTTTCCCAAAAGAAACTGGACTTTCTTGGGTTTTTTTTCTTCAAAAATATTTCACTTTTCATCCAAGACACTGAAGGACCTTGTTGGATGAGAAGAGTAATATTTTCAAGGAAAAAAAAAACCAAGAAAATCCTACAGCACTTTTGGGACAACCATGACCTGGATGATTAAGAATCTCCATAGACATCAAGACAATCAAGTATAGTCTGGTCTCTCCTTAGAAGGGTCCTCTGCATGATTAGATTTTGTCTTCTCCAGCTCCCTGTTTAGGTATCTCAACATGTCAGAATGATGAGAAGCAAACAAAGAGGTTGTCTTTCTTGCAGAATTTAACCAGTTGGAATTTCCTGTAGAGACTGAGAGCAAGACTGTTCCCAGAACAAAGCAGAACTTTGCTGCCCAAGTCTATGTTCTCCTTCCACCTTGGTTAATATTCATACATTCCTTGTTCTTCCTGAGTGGAGGAGCTTTCAGATACAGAACATTTTTCTTCTTCCTTTGGCCTTCAAGCTTGCTTGGTTAGCTAACTTGTGTTTAATTGTAATATTTCCATTTAAGATACAGCTGATCCTTTTTCCCCTGGTTTCCAGCTGTTCTTTCTTATTACCAGCCATCCTGAATTTTGAAAGTAGCTAATAAATACTTTTAATGATCGTAAAATCTCTCTTGAATTTTCCCCGTATTTTTATTTTTGTGTCCTTGGGTAAATGTTGTGCAGATTTTGATCAATATTGCCTTGATAAAAGCTTTGTTTGTGCCCATATGCCTCTTTGCAGTATTTATTGGCCTCCGTTCAGTTTCAGCTGCTTTTATATTCATGCCAAACCTGCTTACCTTCCTTGTGTGACATATGCTGGTTGATGCTCGGTGTTTTGGCCAATGTTTCTGGCTTTGTCAAATATTAAGAGCTTTTTTTGGTAGTGTTTTCTCATGAATGGGTTGGAGTTGAGAGGCCTCTTTCATTTTGGTTCCTAAGCTGGAAAGTATAAAATAATAATGCTGAAAGTCAAGATGTGATTAGCAAAAAAAATATAATTAATGAATTGACCCTCTTCTGGTGTGCCATCTGCAGAGTGGATTTTGATACCAAAATATTGTTTTTGTATCTTTGTAGGGCATTCTGTTCTACTTATTTTGATGACAGGAGGAAAATCAAGTGTTGTCTTCCTGGGATTCTATAAATTCAGGCATGACATGCTGTCCCTGCTGTTGCTGGGCAAATAGGCACTTTTCACTTGATGTACTCAGAGCTTTAGCAGTCAATTGTACTTTTTAGTGTGTTTGATTATAAACCACTCAGAGAGCTTCGGGTATTCGGCATTAAAAATTTTAAATAAATAAGCTTGGATAAACAAGTTGATTGGAGTTAGCTGAATGGCTGATCATCATCATCATCCTCATCCTCATCCTCTTCCTCATCATTTTACCAGAGAAACAGAGTTGGAAGGGATCTTATAGGTCCTCTAGTCCAATCCCCACCCAAGCAGGAGACCCTACACCATTTTTGACAGATGGGAGTCCAATCTCTTCTTGAAAGTCTCAAGTGATGAAGCTTCCACATCTTCCGAAAGCAACTTATGTTCCATTGGTTGATTGTTCTCACTGTCAAAAAGTTTCTCCTTATTTCTAAATTGAATCTCTCCTTGATCAGTTTCCATTCATTGTTCCTTGTCTGGCCTTCGGGTGCTTTGCAGAATAGCTTGACCCTCCTCCTCCTCTCTGGGGCAGCCCCTCAAATACTGGAATATGTCTCCCCTGGTCCTTTTCTTCACTAGACTAGCCAGGCCTAATAACTGCAACCGTATATTTTCGCCTCCAGTCCCCTAATCATCCTGGTTGCTCTTCTCTGTACTTTTTCTAGAGTCTCAACCTTTTTTTTTATAATGTGGTGACCAAACTGGATGCAGGACTCTGGGTGTGGTCGTACTCGGGCTTTATAGAGTGGTATTAGTACTTCCCTTGATCTTGATTGTATCCCCCTGTTAATGCAATTTGGGATTGTGTTGGCTTTTCTGGCTGCCAATCCTCATTCTAGCCATTGTCTCGCCACTGCAGAATGAAGGCCTCTTCCGCATGTTTCCAACCCATACAGCCCTGAGCTTCCTTTTGCCAATTGGGCCCGCCATACTTGCTGATGTTTCTCCATCTTGTTCTAGGTCTTTTTCGTGGATGCTTTTGATAAAGTGGGATCCTTCCATGACCGCCTTGGTCCAGCTGCCCTCAGTTCTTCTTACCATGTGACCAGCCCATTTCCACTTCAATTCTTTGACTCTTTTGATGCTTTGGTTTGTTCTCTAATCCACATGCAGATCTTTCTATCTTGTCTTGTGATGCCAAGCATGTTTCTTTCCATGGCTCTTTATGCCACTCGTAGCTTTTGTGAGGTTAGTGTTTGAAAGTATATTGAAAAAATGAGTTCTGACCAAAGCTTCCGAGACCGTAATGAAGCACACACTCAGTTAAAACAATTCCTGTTTTATTGCAAAGCTGGGAATTATTTTCATTCCCATCTGGTAATGAATCTCAAGCAATCCCTCGAGATAAGCACCCACCTTTCTTTTCTGTGAAGTGCTGCCAATAACAGAAGTATCAAATGAACTAGAAAAAAAAATCAACCCAAGTACAAAGAGCTTCAAGAATGAGTCTGAACCGAATGAACGACTTTGCTTCCTGCAAAGTTTTTGTCATCTTTGCCTGACTTTTATACTTTATGGGAAGGGCAATCACCTCCCAGCCTTACTCCCGAGTCGCCCCTTTTGTTTCAGCTGCTCTTGCCTTCTAGCAGCTCTGTGCACACGCGCACTGGGAACAGGCTCCCCTGGTTCCTCTGCCTCGCTGCTGCCAAGTTCTGGAGGCTCTGGAGACAGCACCCCACTCCCAGATGATCCTGGCCCCATTTCTACATCGGACACAGGACCCACATCCAAGTCCTCTCCAGACTCCCGGACTGGTCCCCGTTGTTCCCCACTGTTCAATTCCACTGTTGTCTGCACAGGCTGCCAGAGAACCACAACAGAATAGCTGATTATTGGGTAATAAACATTTGATGATGCATATAGGGTAGTCAAAAGGGAACATAATGGCTCAGCAGTCAACTGGAGAGCTGATACCCCGGGTTCGAGACCCTTGTGCTGTGCAACAGGGTGAGCTCCCATTCCTCAGCCCAGCTCCTGCCCACCTAGCAGTTCAAAAGCCTGCAAATGCAAGTAGATCAATAGGTACCACTTTGCTGGGAAGATAACAGTGTCCGGGCGCCTTGGTGTATAGTCATGCTGGCCAAATGGCCATAGAAAATGTCTTTGGACAATGCTGGCTCCCTCAGCTAAGAAACAGAGATGAGCACCATGCCCTGGAGTTGGACATGCTTTGAAAAGGAGATCTGCACCTTTGTCTTTACTTTTATAATATAGACCTTGACTTATGAGCACAATTGGGACGGGAAATACAATTGTAAAACATTGCGCTTGTAAGTTAAGGCCTCCATATGACCAGAAGTAATTGTATGGCCTTTTTCATGGCAGTCAGAAGGCAAATGCTGTGGACGCTAAGTGAACTGATTCATTTGAATGGGCATTTCGTGTCAGAAACTGGCAAAATACATCGCGAATCATAGTCATGTGACTGCAGAGTGTTGCAACCAGTCATAAGGCTGACCCAACTGCAGTGTGGCCTTGAGACTGCGGGGGGTCTAGTTTGACCATTTCCTGTGGCTGTTATAAGTTTGAGGGGGGGACTATCTGTAGTTCATTTGCAGGTTCTTGTTTGTTGGTTCCCAATATTTATATCCTGTCCCATCTGCAAGTAACAATAAGATAAAATCAGAGGTGGGATTCAAATTTTGTAACAACCGGTTCTGTGGGCGTGGCTAGGTGGGCACAGTCATGTAACTGAGTGGGCATGGCTTTTTGGAGGGCAGCACCACTCCCCCCATTTTTGATGCCTTCTGGGCCTCAGGGAAGCCTCCTGAGGGGGCGTTTTTGCTCCCAGAAAGCTTCCCTGTGGCCCAGGAAGGAAAAAAAAAATGGAGCATGGGTGGGCATGCAGCATCCCCCCTATGCTCTGTTTTGGGGCTCCTAGGCCTCTGGGGGAAGCCTCTTGGGGGGTGTTTTTGCTCCCAGAAGGCTTCCCTGGGGCCCAGACAGGCAAAAAATAGAGGGGAGAGCTGCATTCCCCTCTGTTTTTTGCCTTCCAGTAAGTAAACAAGGGGAATCCCAGCACAGCTGATCATAGGAACAGCTGATCGTCAAGACCCCCCCCCTTATTAATGGAATTCCTGACTGACCCGTCCCTCCCCTCCCCGGTCGGACCTCGTGTAAACGACCAAGTCCGAACTGTGCAGAATCATAACAACTGGTTCTATGGAACCGGTTTGAACCGGTAAAATCCAACCCTGGATAAAACATGACATACCAAAAAGCACATGAAGAATCCTGTTCTTCCCTCTTTGGGAGGTTCCTAGGCTGTAGAGCAGGCAACAGGCCTTCTCAGTGGTGGTCCCCACTCTTTGGGACACCCTTCCTCCAGGGTCTGCATGGCCTCAATTTTGCTTATGTTTCACAAACATGTTAGAGCCACATTGTCTGCACATTATCTGTCCTTAGGGACTTTGCGTATGGGTTGCTCACTTCTTCATGGGATGGTGGGGCTAGAATTTAGCATGTTATTAGTGGAAACAGACAGACAAGAGCAATCCAGCCTGAGCAGATATCCAGAAATTTTAGACAGGGACTACTAGCAATGAAATGGTCAGTACTTCAGCAGCAACCTTAGGTGCACTTCCACTCCAACGTCCAGTGAACTAATCTGAGATTATCAGCCAACCGTCAGTGCCATGTTGGGAGAAAAAGAATGGTTTACAGAGGTTTCAAATAAAACAGACAAGTCTTGTTCCTTGGGCTAGAAATCAAAGGGTGCTGCTTTTAAGGTTTAAAATGAAAAGAATGGATCGCTTGAGCTCTTTTACAGCTGCTGCAAGCCACAGCTGGCAAGCTCAACCACGTTGATTGCACCCGTTCAGAAACTCTCCTATTGCGCCCACTGGCCATGTGCCAATTAAACTTGCTTTGAAATCTGCTTGTTTCCAGTAAAAAGCATTTGCATTCAGGGCTGAAGTGTCCTTTTTCCAGAGCTATATTTTCCAAAGCCTTCTGGTTGAATGGAGACTTCAGAATAGCCTACTCTCTTCTACCCTCCTCCCAGTTCCTCACCATGCCCCACTTCCCAAAAGACAAGAACTTTTAGGTTAGGGTTTATTTTTAAATAACTTTATTGATTTTCAAAAGCAGAACATTAAAATGATAAATAAACCAAAAGAGGGCTGAGAAAGAAAGAAGATCAAGAAAGAAAAAAAAATGGGAGTTCAAAAACACAAGAAAAGAGCACAAAAAATAGAAAATGAATGAATGAAGACAAATATATGTGTCCCAGGGTAATGTTGCAGGATCTAATCTGGGTCAATCGCTGGAACCAGAGATTTTATCTTTTGAGCTTTCGGACTCATGCTGGAACCCATCCTTAGGGAACTTCTCTCTAGCAGAGTGTGTGCAGCTACTAAGATTGTTGAACGAGCAGGCACAAAAACAGCCAGGGAAGTGATTGAAGCCTGGGAAGCGGGCCCCTTGTCAGTCAACAGGAGGGCTGATTTACCACCAGCCTGTCATGCCCCTGTTGGAATCTGATTCCGAGGGAGAGGTCGAGCAGCTGACAGGGGAGTGGGAATGTGGCTCCAGTGGCTGTGGAGGAAACTGGGAAAGGGCCCAGTCCGGCTGGGCCTTCAGAGGAAAACCCAGGCCCACCCCCTCTTCATCCTCGGGTACGCAGGGAGAAACGGAGAAGGGAGCAACATGAGTTACGTGGGTTACGGGGGAGAAAAGGGCCCTGATTCCCTTCATTAGCTGCAGCTGGGAAAACAGGAAAAGGCTTTTGCACACAGGCCTTAAAAAAGGCTTTTGCACACAGCACCTTGCTGGAAGCAAAGCATGCATTATTTTTGTTTGTCGAGTCTTATCTGGGTTCTGGCGTCCTCCCAACTGTGTGTGTTTTGTTATCTTTTGAAGTCAGCAATTCGAATAGGACGGGACAGAGCAATTAACGACGTCACACCAAACACAACCAAAAATAAATATTAAATATACATCTTTGGGGTCGGACTGAATTTCTTCCATTTAAAAACTGTTCTTGGGAGAGTTTTTTTTCTCTAGCCAATGATAACTGGACATTGGGGGCCAGGTTGGAGGTATTAAAGGGACTTTACCTACTTTTGTGACTTTGTTGCTTTTGTGTCACGCCCCGTTGGGTCATCACACAGCCTATCAAGTATTTAGAATGCAAGGGCTAGGGGTAGCATAAGCAAGCAACAGCCAACATCTTAAAAGCCAGCCATCGACACACCCCAGTCAACATCTAAAAAGCCATATTCAACACAGGCACAATAAATACCACACAGAGAACAGCACACATTCTGCTAGAGCAGAGGTCTCCAACCTTGGCAACTTTAAGACTTATGGACTTCAACTCCCAGCAAAGCTGGCTGAGGAATTCTGGGATTGAGGTCCACAAGTCTTAAAGTTGCCAAGTGTGGGGACCCCGTACTAGAGAGAAGTTCCCTGAGGATGGGCTCCAGCACAAGTCCAAAAGCTCAGAAGACAAAACCTCTGGTCCAGGTGACCAACTCAAATTGGATCCTGCAGAAAAAGAGTGACTTCTGACTTTTTTTGGTATAGATATGAATTTTAAAACTGTATATAATTCTTACTCTATAGTTAATTTACATTTTCATTTCTTTCGGTTTCTTGCCAAAAATCTTTTCCAAGTAGAAATAAAATTAGTCAACATTTTCTTCTTTAATCTAAGCTGTCAATTTCACCAGCTTCACCAAATGGTTGTAAGTCAAGGACTGCCCGTAGTAGTGGACCCAGCTATTGTTTTTTAAAGCTTGACTTATCAATTAAATGTACTTCCATATATCTAGAGAATCTGTTAACTATGAAGGGACTTCACCTCTTATAAGATCCATCACAAGATGTATTTCTGGAGTCATTCCATGACTTCAAACTACTCCAGTGTCTGGTCAAGGATTTAGCTCAATGTGGATATTGTAAAGCAGGTGGGGGTGGGGTAATTCCAGCTATCTTGCTGGTATTTGGCTCCCCCTCCCCTTTTTGCAGTTTCTAGAACCTCTCCAAATTGGCTAGAACACTTTAGAACTTAACACTTAACAAATGTCTCAGTTAGCAACAGAAATTTTGTCAACCTAAATTGAGGATGACCTCTAGGAAAGTCCGAATGGAATGGAATTAGGCAGTTCCATATGATCCTTGCTTCTTCTCACTGAAAGTTTGTGTAATTTAAAATGTGGTGGAAAAGCCTTGCTGGGATGGATTGTGCCTACAAAGGACGATGCCGCCTGATGGACTACAGTGAAGGGGCGTTTCCCAAGAAGGAGGGAGCACATTCCAAGGAGGGGCGGGGGGGCAAGACAAAAGGCAGCCCCGCCCAGAAGAGACAGAGGGAAAGAGTCAGGAGCCATGGTGGCCCAGTGTTTAGAGTGCAGTTTTGCAGGCTAACTCACCTCCTGCCAGGAATTCAAATCCCACCAGGCTCAAGGTTGATTCAGCCTTCCAGCTTTCTGAGGTGAGGAAAATGAGGACCCAGATTGTTGGGGGAAAGAGGCTGACTCTGTAAGCCACTTAGAGAGGGCTGAAAACACTATAAAGTAGTATATAAAGATAAGTCTAAGTGCTATTGCTAAGCGCTGTAGCCACTCCCTAGAATCTCTCAGCATATAACTGTTGGGGTGGTGAGAGTAGGGAAGGTTTAATCTGGCAAGATTCTGTCTATTGGTGTGAGCAGATAAAGAACTGAACTTTGACTGGATTTTTCTATGTTGTTCTTGGGCTGGACCTGGCACTTGTGAAAATGTAGAGAGATCCAAAGTTTGGAGAACACCTGTGAACCACTAGTAATGTGGTTGGCTCGGTTGTACTACCAACCTGCTTCAGTATTATCAATTGACCAGAAAAGTTCATCTCCCATCTGCTAGCTCTATAAAACTAACAATTTGGCACATTCTGTGGAACCTCTGATATGAAAAGATCTGACTTCACTACCTTGAGTGCTGTTAGGTTCAATTACTCACTTGACTGACACTGGGGGATTATATCTTTATTAGGGCTAGTGCAGCGGTGTGGAGAATTTCTTCTTGTAGCAATTCGGCTTCCATTTGATAAAAGATAATTTGCTTTTGGAATTTCTTTCAAAGGAGAATATCATCTTGGTGATGTGGTTCAGTTCTCATGTGGTGCATGGAGTTATAGGGGGCCTTTCTCCTGCTTTAACACTTTCTTCAAGGGGTGTTCTTAAGACAACTTTTCATCAACTAGTAAAATGGGATGCTGGGCAAGCCCGTGTTCAAGAGAGTTGAGAGTTGCCATGGAGCAGAGTTGAGCTCCCATCCCTCATTTCAATTCATCTCCTGCCAGGACAGGAAAGGAGCCCTCAACTCCATCATAGCTTCCACCACCATGGGCAACAATGATGACACCAGCTAATCCTTTCAATCCAGAAGCACCTTAATGCTTCTGACACAACTCACCACCACCACCAAAAAAAATCAACTAGTGAAGCCAGTTAGGGCATGGCTGCCTGTGGAATTCTGGGAGATGAAGTCCATATGTCTTAAGTTGCCAAGATTGGGAAACCCTGAGTTAGGGACAGCCCGTTGTCAGTGATAGGAGGTGGAAGCTATGAGGCAACGTGGGGCTTTTTGGGTGAGGAGGTACTTCTTCCATTTCTTTGAATCTCATTTTTGCAGACCCTACAAGAGTTTTGTTGGAGTGTCTTAAGCCTTTTCTAGGCTTTTCAAACTTGCCTTGTCTTTCTTTCTCACAGTGAGGAACCATGTGACAAATTTTGGCCAGCTATAGTTGGAAGGTGGCCCAAAAGTCACAAGCAACTGGGAAGCCAAGAATAACACAACCATGATTATTAGAAAGGTGATTCGGAGCTCATTTCATGATAGCCTGAATTAGAAAGGGGTGTCCATAAGAGAGGCGCCTCCTGGGGTTGAAGGGAAGAAGAACGTTGATGCTGCTGGATTTGACTGGCAAAGGTCAGAGTTTTTTTGTAGAAAGGTCAGAGTTCCATCTTTGACATTTCCAGGAAAGAACCGGGGTGGGGACCCCAAATCTGAAAGCTTGGAAAGCTGCATTTACTTAATGCAGGGAGCATTGAGAGCAAGAAATGCAAAAAGCTTTCTGCATTACCTTTGTTATGTGCTAAAAAAGCACTTCAGTCAGGGGTGAGATTCAAATTTTTTAACAACCAGTTCTGTGCACGTGGCTTAATTGGTGGGCGTGGCTTGGTGATCATGTGGCTTGGTGATCATGTTACTGGCTGGGCGTGGCGAACTCAACAGCACTCACATCGAGGCACGCATTGCCTCCCCTGGATTCTCATGACTGTGGGGATGCTGCAACAGTTGTAAGTGTGAAAAATGGTCATAAGTCACTTTATTCAGTGCCATTGTAACTTTGAATGGTCCCTCCACACAAGCAAAGGAACAGCAAAGGAGGGGAAAAAACCTCCAGAGAAGTTCCTGAGACAGGAAGTCCAGTCCTGCCAAGAATGTAATAAGGTTTAACGCTCTCCGTCAAAGACAAAGCAACACCAGAATGTTTCCTTCCTGCCTTCCTTACAGGATTAGACCAGTAATTTCTTTAAAAACCGGTTCTCTGAACTGCTTAGAATGTTAACAACCAGTTCTAGCGAATAGGTGTGAACTGGTAGAATCCCACCCCTGCCTTCAATGTATTTGCTTATTGACTGCAGGCCTTCAAATTTAGGCAAGAATTGAAGATCTTCACCCTGCCTGCTTCTTTTGAAAGGCTCATGATTCACAAGCCCCTTGGATGGCTTCCCTATCATTCTTGATTCTTGATTCTAAAGCAATCTGTCACAAGCATTGAAAGGTGACAGGTTTTTGAATCCCAGCCATGCCAGAGGGGATATATGCCAGTGGCTGAGCCTTTGCAGAAGAACCAAGCAGGAAGGGCTGGCTGCCAATCTGGGTGCAAGGAGAGCTTAGAAAACCCAAGTGGTGGCCATGACTGGGTGACCAAAACTCTGCCCCCTTTTAACAGGGATCTCTTTGGTGGCTGCCATGCTGATTTTTTTTTTTTTTGCCTTCCCCTACATAGCAGCTGCTAATTCTCCCNTTTTTTTTTTTTTTGCCTTCCCCTACATAGCAGCTGCTAATTCTCCCTTCAGAGAGAATGAAAGTTCCATTTGTATGTAAGCAGATATTCTGTTTTTGTTATGCAGCTTAGAACCATGTTTCCCAGTTGTGGCAACTTCTAGATATGTGGACACCCAGGATTCTCATCAGTAGCTATTGACTGTCTGGGAAAGAAGGTAGGGAAGATTGCAAATGGCAATCATGGGATTGTAGGACATTGCATCCAGTCATAAGTGCAAAATGGTTGATAAGCACCAGCAGTGGGATTCAGCCAGTTGTGGCCACTTCTAGAGAACAAGTAGCGGACATTTTGAGTAGTTGAGAGAACCAGCCAATCCCACCTCTGACTGGGCCCACCAACCCCATCTCTTCTCTTCCTCCCATTGAGTCCCAGCTGATTGGCTGGGTCTTCTTTGGTTGCCCTACACAGGAGAACGGAGCTGGAAAGCAGGTTAGTGGGGTGGGGAGGGAAGGGGGATTTTGCAGGATCCTTCCCCTTCCACGCCCACCAAGCCACGCCCACCAACCCATGCCCACAGAACTGGAAGTAAAATAAAAGTTGAATCCCACCACTCCTAAGCACCCCAGATCAGGTGATTGCAGAAGTGCTGGAATGAACCAGAAGTCCAAGGACCAGTCATAATGGCATTTTTAAACTATCTAATATATGTTTTAAATAGGTTTTAGGCTAGGTGGTTGTTGTTGTTGTTATTATTATTATTATTATTATTATTATTATTATTATTATTATTATTATTATTATTATTAAATACTCTGTGGTTTGATTGTGATGTGGTGTTTGGAGCACTGTGCTGGAGTAGCTTTCCAATTTCATTGTATTTGTAGAATGCAGTGACAATAAAAGGTATCCTATCCTATTCTATTCTATTCTATTCTATTCTATTCTAATCACAATCATTCATTCAGCACCATTGTAACTTTGAATGTTCCCTGGATAAAAATGATCTTAAGTTGAGGACTACCTGTATTGACCCTCCTGTGCCTTAAAAGGCAGGGTTTGTGCTTATTGATATCACCTCTAGAAGGACTAAGGGTGACATGATAGCATTGTTCCAATATTTGAGAGGCTCCTACAGAGACAAGGGGGTCAAGCTATTTTCCAAAGCACCGGAAGGCAGGACAAGAAACAATGGTTGGAAACTAATCAAGGAGACAAGCAATTTAGAACTATGGAGACATTTCCTAACAGTGAGAACAATTAACCAGTGGAATAACTTGCCTCCAGAAGTTGCGAATGCTCCAACCTGGGAAAGTTTTAAGAAGAGACTTGACAACCATTTGTCTGAAATGGTATAAGGTCTCCTGCTCAAGCAAGGGGTTGAACTAGAGGACCTCCAAGGTCCCTTCCAACTCTTATTTTATGTTCACTTCAACGTCCAAAGCTAAACATTTTGCTCCCCTTTAAAAAGCAGATGGAAGTGTAGTACAACTGTAGATTCTGAAAATCCATGTGCTTCCACCTTAAGGCATAAATGATTAAGGAAGATGGAGAAAATGCTGTAAAGCCCATATGCCTCCTCTTCCCGTGGGCACCGGATACTCACCTTGAAGGATAAAGAAGGATGTGGTGCAAAATTGGTCCTTTCACAGCAGATTCCAAGGGATTAGCAAGTTTGACAGGCTTCCCTCTCAATTATTCTCACATTGCCTTCTAAGATGAGAGGTGAAGGGCCAGAGGTGGTATTCAGCTGGTTCTGGTGTACCAGTAGCAGAAATTTTGAGTAGTTCGGAGAACCAGCAAATACCATCTCTGACTGGCCCCGCCTACCCGCCTCCGCTGTTACCTCTCCTATATTCCCTCATGTTTTAGCTCAGCTGATTTGCTGCGCCTCAGCTGAGCTAAAAAAACAGCTCACCATCGTTGACAAAGAGAGCAGTTTTTGAGCCCTGCTCACATGTGCCTCTCATAGAACCAGTAGGAAATAATTTGGAAACCCACCACTGGGAAGGATGGAGGCAAGGAGAAGGATACTTTGCTTCCGGCCATCCACCCAGGGAGAGCTGGCACCAAAGAGAAGATTTTGCACTGGTGAGACTCTCGCAACTGCATTGCACCAGCCCTCCCTCCTAAGTATTTTTAAACTGCTCAGCAGCTGTTCTGCCAATCAGTCGAAGCATTTGCTCAGCACACAAGCCATGTGCCGGCAGGAATAGCTCAGAAGGCAAAAGTCAAGATGTACCTTGCTGGAGCATTTTATTCACCCATCTGGGTTGTTGAAGTCCATCTTGGTCAAGTCTACTTTGGAATGTGACTGAAACCTTTTTCGTGGATGATTCTGAGTTTGTTTTCTTCCAAGAGAAAAGGGCTCTTCTTTCCCATTTTCCCCAAGAGAAGAGTAGAAGAAGGGTAACGGATGCAAAAGTCTCCCATGCGCTTCCTGCAAAACGGTGCAATTAATGTTTTCCTTTTCTAACGAAGCGGTCTTTTGGGAGACCAATCAAGGGAAGATTGCATCCCACATGACCAGAGCAATGAGGGGACAGTGGCTTTATAAAGCAGGGGACTCCAACCACGGCAACTTTAAGCCTGCCGGACTACCAGAATTTCCTACCAGTTTTGCTGGAATTGAAGTCCACCAGGCTTAAAGTTGCCAAGGTTGGAGACCCCAGTTGTAGAGTGCTGTGCTGCTGCTGGCACCAGGCCATGGGGGCAGGGCGGGCAAGAGCCATGCTCCGAAAGGCCAGTTAGAGTAAGGGAGTGTTTAGCCTGTGTGATGTAGCACTTGAGAAAGACCTTGGGAGATGTGGTGAAGAGATGCTGCCTAGGGAATGAGTTTTTCAGTGCAAGTTTTTTTTAATTTGTAACAGCAAATCTGACTATTTTACAAGGGGGGAAATCAAATTTATTGATAGCAATGGCAAATAAGTCTTGGGTAATAGGGGCAATATTTTCCAAGATATAAAATAGAAATAATGAGCAAATTCATTAAGCAATATTTTCACTTTCTACAGAAAATGTTTAACCAAAATGAATAACTGCATGACCAATTGGCAATCAGAAATATAATGCTTCCAGGCCTGGAGATATACCAGCATGCACTAACCATCTTCTGATAGCCAATTTTTCCACGAAATGTGTTTAATCCTTTTTTGATGGAACTTAAATGATCATTAGCCATCATAACATCTTATAGGAGTGAGTTCCATGTTTTAACTATGAATGAGGTTAATTAATTCAGATTAATACCTCGCTGAGGTATCAAAAGTTGGTTGGTGCATATTGATATTACCTCTAGAAGGACTAGGGGTGACATGATAATAATGGTCCAATATTTGAGAGGCTCCTACAAAGATGAGGAGGTCAAAATATTTTCCAAACCACCAGAAAGCAGGACAAGAAGCAACAGATGGAAAACAGTCAAGGAGAGAAGCAACTTGGAATTAAGGAGAAACTTCCTAATGGTTAGAGCAATTAACCAGTGCAACGGCTTGCCTTCAGAAATTGCGGCTGCTCCATCATGAGAGGGTTTCAAAAAGAGACATGGATAGTCAACTGTCTGAAATGGTATAAGGTGTCCTGCTCAAGCAGGGGGTTGGGCTAGAAGACCTCTGAGGTCCCTTCTAACTCTGTTATTCTGTGGTCTATGTTATATTTGTTCCCTTCTTTATTAAAAGGACTGCTATGCCCACATTTCATTATTAACCATCCTGAAACAACTGGATAAACTCAGAAGACAGGAATGATGTTTGAGCTTCTCTTTTAATTTTATTGCTCTCCTTGTTTCCAGCGGTTATCTTACACTTTGATTTTATTAATCTGTTTATTTGGTTCCTCGTCTGCAGTAAATGGCATTTTTCTTATACAAATGAAAGGAGGGAGAAGCAAGGTTCTTGAGAGAGAAACTTTGAGGAAATCAGTTTTTCCATGTATTTCTGCCAGCGCGGTTGAAAGAAATATAGATAGTGCTTGACTTACGATCACAATTGAACCCAAAATTTATGTTGCTAAGTGAGACAGTTGTTAAGCGTATTTTGCTCTATTTTACAACTTTTCTTGCTGCAGTTGTTAAGTGAATCACTGTAAATGATAAGTTAGTAACAATGTTGTTCAGTGAATCTGGCTTCCCCATTGACTCTGCTTGTCAGACGGTCGCAAAAGGGGATCACGTATTATATGTAAAATTATACCTATGAAAATGGTAATGCCATCTTTCACCTCTGTGTTAACCTAAGATAATTTACGGGAAAATTATCTAAGAATTTTCTATTGTTTTGTATAAAGATTACATATTTGGCAGGTTACACTGACCAGTGTCATGTTAATGATGGAGATTACTGGAAATGGGAATGGGTAAAAAAGACAAAAAAACAGATGTTATGCTACAATAACAGGGGTATTTGTTGTGTAGGGAGATACATAGCTTGGATAGATTGTGAACCCAGGAAAGGGGCAGAGACTGTATATTTGAGCCTGTGTATAAATTCCAGCCCTCCTGGGGGAAATGTTTTCTGCCCATGGGTGGAATTCCCTTTTGAAAAAGCTTCATAATTGTTCTATATTGTTCACGTGTCGCCAGTATTCAGTTGTATGAATACCTGAATGGTTGATTTTTATCACACATGACTTTGGGACACTGCAACCGTCACATATATGAGTCAGTGGGCAAGCATCTGAATTTTGATCATGTGACCATGGGAATGCTGCAAGGGGTATAAGTGTGAAAAACGGTCATAAATTACGTTTTCAGCGCCGTTGTAAATTTGAAAGGTCACTAAATGAACTGTTGTAAGTCGAGGATTACCTGTAACTGGAGAAGCTGTTGGGGCAAAAGCCATGGAGTCAGAGGATGCAAATTGAAAATGGTTGCCTTGAATGCAAATAAGAAGTGGATTATGGGGGAAACAACTTCATCTGGAAAAGTGAGGTTGTGGAGGTATAAAAAAAATCATTTTCGAGAGGAAATGTATTTTATAGAACGAAATGCCACGAGGGAACAGAAGCAATAAAAACCATGTTGACTTTTGGTGTTGAATCTATCTCTATTTCCCAACTCTGGCTTAGCTCCAATTGGTCCCGCTTATTAGGAAGCTTTCCAAATAGAGCACATTTTGTAATTGCAGCACATTGTATTCCAGATGATTTTAATGACATATATGGTAGAAAAGGATTTCTCTTGCCATGTGTGGAGGAATTGGGGGCCGTGGGAGTCTATTAAACTACACAGAAGAACTTTAGAAAGCAGTGATAGTACATTTGACTCGATGGCGCTTGCTTAGGTCAGTAGGACAAAGTTTATAGGTATGACGGTAGCTGGGCCTGTCAAAGTTCACCCAAGGATGCCATGCAGATTCTGTCCATAAATAGAGTGGAGTGGAGTGGAGTGGAATAGAGTAGAGTAGAGTAGAGTAGAATAGAATAGAATAGAATAGAATAGAATAGAATAGAACAGAACAGAACAGAACAGAACAGAACAGAACAGAGTAGAATAAATTTGTCTTGGTGCAAATGTTCTCAGTGTACGTAAAAGAAAAGATACATTCATCAAGAGTCAAAAATTATCAGGTACAACACTTAATAATAATAGTCATAGGGCACAATAAGCAATCAATTCATACCAGGAAACAATCCATATAAATCATAAGGATACAGGCCACAAAGTTAAAAACAATGAAGTTAGTTAAACAACAAAGTTTAAGACAATAAAGAATCAAAGTTTAAGACAATAAATCTTGACTTAATTCAGGAAATTGACTGTCACGGTATTACAGGTAGTCCTCAATGACCACAACTCATACCAACATTTCTCGTTGCTGAGCAAGGTGGCTGTTTAAGTGAGAAGCAGCCTCACATGTCCATAAGGATGCTGCAACGGCCATAAGTCTGAAAATCAGACGTAAGTCACTTTTTTCAGTGCCATTGTAAGTTCAAAGGGTCACAGAACGAACTGTTGTAAGTTGAAGACTACCTGTATGTGGAATTGTGGAGAGGATTTCTCTCTGCCCCCCCCCGTGCCAAGCAACTCCTTCAGCAGGAAATTGGAGCTGAGAGCAATGTGATTGATTGATTGATTGATTGATTGCTTTGTTTGCTAAAGCTTGCTGCCGCTCCAGCCCAAAGCATCCGAGTGCCTTGAATTCCAGCAATTCAGCCACAGCATGAAAAAAATACATCACCAAACCACAGAGCCCCAGATTTCAGGAGCAGTCGACAGTCACACCCTCCTTGCTGAGACACTCCAGGTGTTCACCACCTTCTGCACAACACCCAAAGCCAGGCTGTCCTCCTCCTTTTCCAACCGCCTCGTGAGCACATCCGGTTTTTTTGGCAGCCAGAACAAAGAGTCAGCCTTCTTGTCAAAAATGCAGCTGTCCATCGGGAAGCGCATGAAAGCCCAGCCTGTGTGCCTGCAGCGCAGTGGTGGTGCGCCTGCCCTTTGGCTCCTGCCCAGAGAAGGCAGCCAACCTTGCACGCATGGCCGAGCAGAAGCTGTGGAGGGAGGTTGGGCTCGCGCTTTGCTTGCTTTCCCTTTCCGAGAAGGAAAAAGATGCTTCTTCTTCGAGGCTCTGGGCAGCCCTCGTGGCCGTGCAACCCTCCATGGCCTTGGGCACGGGGGGAGGGGGGACTGCTCGGGGGCAATAGACACACCAAATGGGTGGGAGTTTTGCCAGGCCAACACTCCCCCACCACAAATTGTGGTCACATGACCACAGAACATTGCAACTACCGGTAGCTGTAAATTTATTTATTGATTGATTGATTTGATTTGTCAGTCGCTTACAAGATAATAGGTATAAGAATAAACATGAGTAGGAATACAGGAAATAGATACAAATAAATGGGGGCAATAGGACAGGGAAGTAGGCACAATGGTGCACTTATGCATGCCCCTTACAGACCTCTTCAGAATGGGTATTGTCTCCCTTCCTTTCCTTTCCTTTCCTTTCCTTTCCTTTCCTTTCCTTTCCTTTCCTTCCTTCCTTCCTCCCACTCCCTCCCCTCTTTTCTCTCCTCCCTCTATTCTTTTCTTTCCTTCCTTCCTTCCCTTTCCCCTATTCTCCTTCTTTTCCCTTCCTTCCTTCCTTCCTTCTTTTACTTTTTATTTTATTGATTTATTTGATTTGTCAATCGCTTACAAGATAATAGGTACAAGAATAAACATGAGTAGGAATACAGGAATAGGTAGGAATAAATGGGGACAGTAGGACAGGGAAGGTAGACACAATGGTGCACTTATGCATGCCCTTTACAGACCTCTTAGGAATGGGTATTGTCTCGCTTCCTTTCCTTTCCTTTCCTTTCCTTTCCTTTCCTTTCCTTTCCTTTCCTTTCCTTTCCTTTCCTTTCCTTTCCTTTACTTTCCTTTACTTTACTTTACTTTACTTTACTTTACTTTCCTTCCTCCCACTCCCTCCCTTCTTTTCTCTCCTCCCTCTATTCTTTTCTCTCCTTCCTTCCTTCCCCTTTCCCTGTTCTTCTTCTTTTTCCTTTCCTTCCTTCTTCCTTCCTCTCTCCCCTCTCACCCTCCCTTTTCTCTCCTTCCTTCCTTCCCTGTTCTCCTTCCTTCTTTTACTTTTTATTTTATTGATTTATTTGATTTGTCAATCTCTTATAAGATAATAGGTATAAGAATAAACATGAGTATGAATACAGGAAAAAGATACGAATAAATGGGGGTAATAGGACAGGGACGGGAGGCACGATGGTGCACTTATGCACGCCCTTTATAGACCTCTTAGGAATGGGGTGAGGTCAATAGTGGATAGTTTGAGGTTAAAGAAGTGGGGGTTAGAGGATGTAACAACAGAGTCAGGTAGAGTATTCCAGGCATTGACCACTCTGTTGCTGAAGTCGTACTTTCTGCAATGGAGTTTGGAGCAGTTTACATTGAGTTTGTATCTGTTGTGTGCTCTTGTATTGTTGTGGCTGAAGCTAATCCAGTTGTCAAACCCCTGAAATGTGATCAATTGATCAGGGAAGGCAGCTGGTTGTAAGTAGCTTTTCTGAAGTCCATCATAACTTTGAATGGTTGTTAAACGTTAAAATGACTGGCCGAGAGTTGAGGACTACGTTCTTGTAATAAGTCTTTGATCTATTCAGTGGTGTGATTTTTAATGCTGGGGATATGACATCTGGTCCACACGTGTATCACCAGTGATTTCTCAAACCATTTACTATTGCAAGATCCAATCTGGGTCGGTCCCCAGGACCAGAGTTTTAGCCTTCCAAGCTTTCCAGCTCTCATGCTGGAGCCCATCCTCGGGGAACTTTCCTCCCAAAGTTGTGGGAGCTTCACCCCTGGAGGCTTTCAAAAAAGAGACTGGATTGCCATCTGTCAGAAATGGTGTAGGGTCTCCTGCTCAGATGGGGGGTTGGACTAGATGACCTACAAGGTCCCTTCCAGCTCTGTTAATCTGTTACCAACTTTTCTCCCACTGGAACGTCTGCTTTGGGCTATTCTATGCGTCGTATTTATATGATGCCTTTCTATTGGCTGATAGGTGTGTCGATGGCCAGCGATAGGCTGTTGCTTCCTTTCCTTATTGACAGTGAAAACAATTAATTGGGAAGCTGTGAGTTCAACCCGAGGTCGAGGCTAATATTTGGAATAGACTCTCCTGCTCGAAAAGGGGGTTGGACTAGATGACCTCCAAGGTCCCTCCCAACTCTGTTATTCTATGATGATCTAATCAGTGGAACAGTGCCAAGTCCTCTATTCAGCTTTGCAGCGACCAAGATTGTTGGCCGAGCAGGGACAAAGATAGCCAGGGAAATGATTGGTCTGGGAAACAGGGCTTTTGTCATTCAACAGGAGGGCTGATTTACCACCAGCTTATCAGGTACTTCAGAGCTGATGATTGGCAGCACAAGGAAACAACAGCCAATCATTGGGCATCAACACACCAATCAACCAACATAAACACAACATAAACACACCACATAAACACAACACCTAGAATAGCCCAAACACACATTCTGATAGAGAGAAAGAAGCAATGGTGGGATTCAAAAACTTTTACTACCGGTTCTGTGGGTGTGGCTTGGTGGGCGCGGCCATGTGACTGGGTGGGCATGGCTTATTTTTACAGTCCCCACCCATTTTTTTGGAGCTGAGGAGCCTCTGGGGGGGGGCTTGCTCCCCTAAGGGTCCCCTGGAGCTCTGGAAGGCAAAAAATGGAGGGTGGGGGAGGCTGAGCTCCTCCCTCCATCTTTTGCCTTCCAGGCCCTCAGCAAGGGAAATCCCGGCATAGCTGATCGTATCTACAGATGATTGTTGGGAGGGGAAAAAAAAGAAAGAAATACCTTAGGCAAATGTCAGGCGGTGGGCGGGATGAGTGAGCATCGGGCGGGAGGGTGACTGGGTGGGGGGCATGGCCAGCCAGAACTTATGACTGGTTCGGCGACCCCCCACCAAATTCTTGCTACCGGTTCGCTCGATCCGGTGTGAACCGGCTGAATACCACCACTGGAAAGAAGTTCCCTGAGGATGGGCTTCAGCACGAGTCCAAAAGTTTGGAAGACTAAAATCCTGGTCCTGCAACATTGTCCTGGGACATGCACAGCAGGGGTGGGCTTCCAAAATTTTAGCAAGGTGGGGGGTTTCTCTACCTGGTTGCTCGGTGGGTGTGGCCTAGTTGGCTTCCTGCACCATGGCAGGGGGGGTAACTTTTCCCTCCCCAGGCTTTGGAGGCTTTCCTCAAGCCTCTGGAAGGGAGAAAATGGCCTCCCCTGGGCTCTGGGCCCATTTCCAGCCTTCCCGAGCTTCCGGGAGGCCTGTTTTTCACCCTCCCTGAGCCTCCGTCACACCCGGCACTTACCTGCATCCAAAACGGGCCACGTGGGGATTCCTGGGAGGGGCAAGGTGGGGTGGGTGGGGTCAGCCAGGAGTGGGATTTGGGGCTTTTCTGAACTGCACAGAATCTTAGCTTAGGGGCTCTCCTGAACCCCTGCGAACCTCCGGGAGTCCCCCTGTGGACATGCATATCTGCCTTTGTTCATTTACTATTGCTCTTTTTTAAAATAAAATTAAAAAATGGTGGTTGTGATTTCTGTGGGCTTCTATGAATTTCCCACTTGGCACGTGCAGCGTTTCTAAATATTTCTACCCACTCCTGGCAGGAAGAGATGGGAAGCAAATCCTTGGAAGCTTTTTTTTTAACTGTTTTCCTGCAGAACTGTGAATAATCTTTTCAACCTACATTTCCACCAGAAATCCATACAGAACCAGAAGTTGTTTAAAAGAAAAAGAAATCTGAAGTGGCCACATGATCTTGCAGTTCTCGTACAATTGTTTGCTATATTGCGGCTTTTTATACGCATTGGCACCCCAAACCCTGCCTACTGTTGCTGAAGTTACAATAATTGTGGCATTGAAATGCGTTGTGAATGCAGCAGATTCTGCAGAGGGGTTTGCCAATATTTTCTCTCCAAGGAACAGCTGCCTTTGGAGGAAGAAATTGGCCACCATAAATGCAAGGGCAATTTGGAGACGCTGCCCTGGCAAGGCTGCATAGGAGCTTTTGCAGATAGTGCCTCAGACATGCCATGCCTCGGTTTCACAGGTCTGAAAATTGCCTCAGATATTATTAGTAAGGTTTTATACCTTCCTGATGCATCAGTTCTCACCATGACAGCGAGCCGAAGCCTCTTTTAATAGTGCTTTTACTTGGACTAAATTTAGCCCTGGAGGATGCCACTTACCAGACCCTGGAAAAGCGGATTCTAACAACATCACTTACATAATTATCCTTTAAGACAAGGATGACCTTTCCCAGGGGTGTCCAATTCCCCAGTTGGAACTGGGCCACACAAGAGGCAGGTGGGTGTGCTTCCATGCGCGGTGCCACTGACGCAAGTGGCATGCACAAACGGTGGGATTCAAAAAATTTTACTACTGGTTTTGTGGGCATGGCTTTCTGGGTGTGGTTTGGTGGCAAGGCAGGGGAAGGTGACTGCTGAATCCCCCTTCCCTCCCCACCCCACTAACCTGCTTTCCAGCTCCGTTCTCCTGTGCAGGACAACCAAAGGAGACCCAGCCGATCAGCTAGGACTCAATGAGAGGCAGAGAAGAGGTGGGGTTGGTGGGGCCAGTCAGAGGCGGGATTGGCCGGTTCTCCGAACTACTCAAAAGTTCTGCTTCCAGTTCTCCAGAACTGGTCGGAACCTGCTGAATCCCACCTCTGGCACGCACTCACGTGTGTGTGTGTCTATGTGTGAAGCTCCACTCTTGTGCAAATGGAGCTGTGCAAGCAAGCATGCCCGTCTTCCATTCGCACAGAACCATTTCCTCCCCCCCCCACTACCCCACCAGTCCCCAAAGGCATAAAGGGGGGGGCACTGACCCAACCCATAACAGAGGCTTATCTCAACCTTGGCAGCTTTCAGAGGGCTGGGACTTTAACTCCCAGGATTCTGCAGGCAACGTAATCAAAATAAGACTTTTTAAATTTTTGACGGTGTCTACATAGGTGAGTATAGGCGAGTCCTCAACTTACGACTACAATTGAGCCCAAAATCTATGTTACTAAGTGAGACAGTTATTAAATGAGCTTTGCCCCGTTTTATGATCTTTCCTGCCACAGTTATTAAGTAAATCTCTGCCATTATTAAGTTAGTAACATAGTTGTTAGGTGAATCTGGCTTCCCCATTGACTTTGCTTGTCAGAAGGTCGCAAAAGCAGATCACATAACTCCAGGACACTGCAACTATCATCAGTTGCCAAGCCTCTGAATTTTGATTACGAGACTGTAGGGATGCTGCCACAGTTGTCAGTGTGAAAAATAGTCCTAAGTCACCTTATCAATGCCGTTGTAACTTTGAACAGTCACTAAATGAATGATTGTAAGTCAAGGACTCCCTGTAATTCAGATGCATTTGCATTGCATACATGTGTGTACAAGTAGTCCTTGCTTAACAACTGCTTGTTTTCCAGTCGTTTAGTTAAAACAGCCACACGGAATAGGTGGTTTAGGGTCCATAAAGCCCACCCACTCTCCAACCACTATAAATAGTCATGCCACTCACATGGTCACGTGACTGCATGTTAGGCAGTTCAGCTTTATGATTGGTTGTGGCATTCTCTGATCACATGACTGCAGTTTGTAATTTTTGGGGGGGAGCTTCGCTTAACGAAAGACGCATTTTGCTTAACTTCTGGTTTGTTCAACAGTCACCACAAAAAAAGACCATCAAACCAGAGGTGGGATTCAGCAGGTTCTGGCCGGTTCTAAAGAACCAGTCGTGGAAATGTTGAGTAGTTCTGGAGAACCGGGCAATCCCACCTCTGACTGGCCCCGCCAACCCCATCTCTTCTCTGCCTTCAATCGAGTCCCAGCTGATCGGCTGGGTCTTCTCTGGTTGCCCTGCACAGGAGAATGGAGCTGGAAAGCAGGTTAGTGGGGTGGGAAGGGAAGGGGGATTTTGCAGTATCTTTCCCCAGCCACGCCCCCCAAGCCATGCCCACAGAACCAGTAGTAAAAAAGTTTGAATCCCACCACTGTACCAAACCACTTTCAGACAGGTTGGGATTCTACTGGTTCGGACCGGTTCTATCGATCTGGTTGTTATTATTCCACACAGTTTGGAGAACTGGCAAATTGTGGCCCTGGCCCTGGGAATCTATGGGTAGATTTGATGCCCTTGGTCTCAGCGTCGAACTGAGTCTTCCAGATATATTGGACTGCAATTTGTCCTTGTTTTCATCCCTCGTGCACATTGTGCTCCAACGCATTGAGGGAACGCTAGTGTGGGGATGCCCGGGAGGGTGGATGATGTGCTTTGCTCTGCCTCTTTCAACTCCAGATGTTGACATCTGGAAGAGGCCCCCGTGCAATGCCCTGTTGCCACCCGGCTCTACACTCCTTCCCTGTGCAAGATGAAGAATTAATTTCACTGCATTGTCTCTTTTGATTATTCTTGGTTTCTCTCCTGTGCCAACACGCACGCTCACACAGGCCTTCCGACAAGGTGGAGGCTTACAGAAATAACTTTTTTCTTTCTCCAGAATGTCCAGAGATCATGCATCTTATATTCGGTGACGGTGGAAAAGCTCTTCAGCCTGTGAGATGCAAGGGTTTGTTAATTTACAAGGCAGCATGCAAATGCCAAATTATTAGGCAGAGCCGCTGCTGATTTTAAAAAGCAGCTAATGCTGCTACTCCTGTGCCAAGAGCCAGCAGAGTGTCTTCTACAGATGGGAAAGCTGGAAATTTTGGAAAGCGTCCAAAGACTTAATCAGATTCAGTTTTTCTCTCCTGTAGAATCCTCTGAGGGGTGAATGAGAGTTGAAATAGTGGACGGTTCCACTTATTTTGGAAACAAAGGGGCCTGGGAAAAGCTATCAGAGGGAAAGAAATGTGGTTTTCCTTGCCCAAAATCTAACCAAAAAATCTCACCCAAAAAATAACCAGGAGGAGAGTGAGAGAAAACTCAAAAGACACATCCTAATTAATTTTAAAATGTCATCTTCATAGAAAATTATAATTAATCACTCCATTGTTGTATATTCACAGTATCTCTACCTTGACAATTTTAAGACTTGTGGACTTCAACTCCTGGAATTCTGGCTGGGGAATTCTGGGAATTGAAGTCCACATATCTTCAAGTACCAAGGTTGAGAAATATTGCTATATAGCAGGGGTCTCCAACCTTGGCCACACAACCCACGTTGCTCTCTTCTCCATTCCTCCCTGTGTGTCCTAGGATGAAGAGGGGGTGGGCCTGGATCTTCCTCTGAACTCCCTCTCCTTTGTTCTACCTCTCCCCTGCTCTACCCAGACGGACTTTGCCCTTCCCCAGCCTCCTCTACAGCCACTGGAGCCACACTCACACTCCCTGCCAGCTGCTCAGCTTCCCCCTCCGAGTCAGATTCCAACAGGAGCATGACATCTCTGCATTTTTTTTTCTACCCAGGAAAACAATCTCTGGGGAGCTTCCAAGTATTTAAAGCACATTTTCTCCAATCAAACCCTGGAATAGTACATTAAAAGTGATGAAAGACAGCAGGCCTTTACCTTCCCTTTCTGTCTTGGTCTGCTTTAAGGCCACAGTGCCTCTGACTGCAATAACATTTACCTTCTTTAATAAAACTTCTGTGATAAAATGTCTCTGCCTTGTCAGGAAGCCTGTTCAATTCCCAGGTGACTTGCAGATTTCAGGTTGTTTCTGTAATGCTGTACAAAAGTGGAGATGAATCTTACTGGCCCTTGATACCTTACATGTATGTAGCCAAGAAGATGCCAAGATCCCATCTCAAAAAGCCCATGGCTGGATTTCAATTGCATTACTTTCGGATAAAGCCCATTAAATAAAATAAGATCAGGGATGAGAGTCCAGGACCTCCATAAAAACAAAAAAGGTAAAGGAGTCCCTACAGAATTTACTCTGCTAGTCTTTGCTAACTGTAGGGGGTGCTGCTCATTTCCATTTCAAGGCCATTGAGCTGGCGCTGTCCGAAGACATTTCGGTGGTCCTGTGGCCAGCAGGATGTCACAGAGCCTTGTTACTTTCCCACCAAAGTGGTACCTATTTATCTACCTGCATCGCATGCTTTTGAACTGCTAGGTGGGCAGGAGCTGGAGCAAGTAATGGGAGTTTTCACCTTTGTGTGGTGCTGATATCTCAAAACTGGGCTGCCAGCTTTTCAGCTGAAAAGTCCAGTATCTTACCTGCTGAGCCATTGAACTCGTCATCATCATCATCATCTCCTTTTAATGACCCCATAATCCCTTGCAGGGTGAAGTCTGGATAACTGAATGGAAAAGAGTGTTTACTGGCCGGACACGCCTCCTGTCGCCTATGCGGAATTTTATTCAGCAGATAAATTCAGATTGTGCCCAGAGAGAAATATCTGCCTCTATCTGGGATTGAACTCACAGCCTCCTGATTGTGAGGCGAGAGCTCCACCTAAAGGCCACCACACCAACTTCTGAGTCATTGCACTCATACCGCTCTAAAATTCCCGACACAAACGGGCCTGGGTCTCGGGGTCTATCCTGTCCAGAGGGATCACCATGTCACTTGAAGGCCTCCTACAGCAGTTACGTTGTGGTTAGATGTGGCACTTGGAAAAAGTGGTCCATCCAAAAAGTCGTACAGGTAGCCCTCGATTGAACGACCACAACTGGGTCGTTCAATCGAGGGCTACCTGTACACAACCATGTTAAGCAAAACAGTTGTTCTGAGTCATCCCAATTTCACAAGGCATTTTGTCATGGTGGTTAAGTGAACCACTCTCTGTTAAGTGAATCATGTGGTCATGAAGCAAATCCGGCTTCCCCGCATTGACTCTGCTTGTCAGAAGCTGGAAGGGAAAGTTGCCTGGGCGCTGCAGCCAACATAAGTACGGGCTGGTTGCCAAGGCCCCAAATTTTGATCACCTGACCGTGGGGATGCTGTGAGGGTTGTAAGTGCGAGGACCCTCTGTAGGTTGATTTTTTTTGCCAGTGTCGTTATGATTTCAAAAGGTCACTTAACAAACGTTGAGGACTGTCTTTAACACAGTCTGAGGGCAGAGGAGGTTTCTCTTCCTTTGGGCAGGGGTGATTGGTTGCCCTGGCTTCTTTCTTTTGGGTAAATGTGGCATTAGGGCAACTGAAATCCCCGGAGAATGCCCCCGGGCATAATTTTTTCACTGAAATAGTGGCACGTGGAAAGATACACAAGAGCCTTGGTGGCTCACTGGCTATGAGCTGTACTGCAGGCTCCTTCTGCTGACTGCCGGCTGACTGCAATTTGGCAGTTTGAATCTCACCAGGCTCAAGGTTGACTCAGCCTTCCATCTTTCTGAAGTGGATAAAATAAGGAGCCAGATTGTTGGGGGCAAGAGGCTGACTCAGTAAAGCGCTTAGAGAGGGCAGTAAAAGCACTGTAAAGCAGTATTTAAGGGCTATTGCTATTGCTCTTCCTTTTCTTCCTTCCTTCCTCCCTCCCTCCCTCTTTCCCTCCACCCACCCATCCATGGTACACAGTGGTTAGAATGTAGTATTGCAGACTAACTCTGCCCACTGCCAGCAGTTCGATCTTAACCAGCTCAGAGTTAACTGAGGCTTCCATCCTTCCAAGGTGGGTAAAATGAGGACCCAAATCATAGGGGACAAGAGGCTGACTCTGTAAACTTAGATGGGGTTGTAAAAGCATTATGAAGTGGGATATAAGTCTAAGTGCTATTGCTATTGCTAAACAATGAGGTTTCTTAAAACGGCAGTTCCAAAGCCTCCAAGGCCACCAGGGACCGGTTCTGTGGTGGTGAGAATTCCATCAACTGGGAAGGAGGCATGGTTTTCCATGCTACCTAGAACCCACACAGGTGCACGTGAAGCTTCACTCATTTGCATGGACCGTTCCTAATCAGCTGCGGACTGGGAATTGGGGTCCCCTGTCTTAAAAGCTGGCAATATATTCCAGATGAGGGATGGTCAATTCATTTTCCCAAGGGGACCACGTGAGTGACTGGAACTGTTGTGGAGAGCCAAACCAATAGAGCTGTGAAAGTGCTTAGACATGCATCCACCTATGTAAATTAAAAAAACAACAACAGCAGTCAACTTCAAAAAAAAAAGCAATGCAGTTGTATTGCATGCATATGCTTATTTACATTTTATTTCTAATTTCTGATTTACCTCACACACATGGACCGGATGGGACAGTCAAAGGGCCAGATGTGGCCTGTAAAATATCCAGGTGTCAACTCATAAAACATTCCTATGCCTGTTTTAGTAGTTGCCATTAAAAAAGAGGGGGGAGGAAGGAAATCTGGAAGAGCAGTTGAAAGCGAAAGTACATTCCAATTCTTATCTTTAAAAGAGTGTAACTAAAATACCAGAGCTTTTGCCCTTGAATATATTTAATTGGAGAACGTGAATGATGATACCCAGCCTGTGAAAGTGCTCAGTTGGAGAGTCTGATTTATGACTCACTCAGGGTGGACGGGAGAACAGGGTCACAGGGGACTGTAAATGACATATGCCAGAGTTGGTTTCATACAGGGCAGGGCCAGCATGTCGCCTCTAATAAATCCTTTGAAGTTTTTTGAAGTTTGGCTCGAGAATCATGATTTAATTAATTGCTGTAATCCTGACACCCAGGTCTGTTCCAGATTCTGATTGGGGCACAGTTGCCTACATGGGCAGCTGGAATCTCTCTCCCATTTTTTGCTGGGGGTTGGGTGTCTCAAAGAATTACTGAACCTTCTGGAAAACCAAACTCCAGTTTCCAGAAGTGTGAATCTCTCAGGATCCTGGTCATCAGAGCATTTAAATGAAGACTGATGAACACAAGCACTTAATAGCCAAGTTGGAAGGGACCTTGAAGGACTTCTAGCCCAGGGGTCTCCAACATTGGCTACTTTAAGACTTGTGGACTTCAACTCCCAGAATTCCTTAGCCAGCAGACCAGGGGTCTCCAACCTTGGTTTTGCTGGCTGAGGAACTCTGGGAGCTGAAGTCCACAAGTCTTAAAGTGGCTAAGGTTGGAGATTCCTGTAATCAGTCTACCTGCCTGCACAAGTAGGTGACCCTATGCCATTCCAGAAAAGTCTCTTCTTAAAAGCCCCCATCAGAACATGGGGGGGGGGAAGGACTGGAGCCCTTTCTGGAAATATCGGAGGCTGAAATCTAGCACTCCTTTAAAGGCATCAGGCCGGCATGAGGGAAGGAAGCGGAGAAGACTGATTAACTGTTTTCATTTCAGTCAGTAAATAAGCTGGCATGTTTTCAAAATGGTTAACAATTGGCATCCACAGAGACACAAGGAGGGCATCAAATAAGGCAGGAACGCAAATGCAGGGTTTGATTGGCCCTGTGCCAGCCACTTCATGCTTTGAAGCACATCCAATTCAATACACTTATGAGAGAAGGAGACTATTAGCGACATGCAATATTAAAACAATTGTAATTGAGTTAATTTGCTATGATATTATCTGCCCCTGCTCCGCTCTGCAGCTGTTTGCTTTGATCATCTTAAGGGATTCAACTTGACTTAGTCATGTAGGAAGAAGGTGCCTGGAGAACACCGGCAGGGAAGATCTTCAGAAATTCCGGTTCAAGGTATTCTTGGGGGCCATGAACATCCATTTCTGAACCTCTTGGCATGTGGATCAGTTTAGATTTTGGTCAAGTGTCATCTGTCCCTTTTGCCCCCACAAAGTTGTGAGCATGATTTTTCTCCTTCTGCTTAAAGAAGCAGCAGTTCCCAAAACAAATCAACATTTCCACTGTAATTCATTGCAGTTGTAAATTGAGTCGGCAAGAGACCTGTCCCAGTTTTGCCCTTGGCAACTATGGGTTCACACCATTGCCATTAGTGCCTTTCCCAGCTGGTTTGCAAAAAAGCAGTCAATGGGGGAAGCCCGAGTCTCTTCACATGTGGCTCACTTAACAGCTGAAATGATTTGCTAAACAACCATGGTAAAAAAAAAAACAAGTATCAATGTTGGGAATGTAAGTCACCTAACAGCTATTTGGGTTGGAAATATATAAACCAGGATAGACATTTTAATACTGTATCTTTAAGTAAATGCAAAAACTGTAGTTGGGTATGGTTTCTCAAATGGCCATAAGATGGAGCCAGATATCTGGGTTGTCTTAGTCTTAGTCTCAGAAGAGAGTGTGTGAGTGAGTCTCTGTTTTCCTTCTGTTGGAAAGTATTGCCGTTCCTCCATTTTTCCCTATTGACTGTTATTATTGGATTTGATGTAAGTCTGTTACTGAACTGTTTTTTGATACTGGACTTTGATATTCGAATTATCCCTGAAATGAATACTGACTGATTTAACTGTGAATGTCTTTGGACTGCTTGGTTTTGAACTTTACCTAAAACCTTTATTGAAAGTAAAAAACCTACATTTACCGTACAGTGGATCTGTGTGCTCTGTGTGTATTATTCAAAACACTACTCTCAATATGTCTCCCTGTATGTGCTCATTCTAATGGGGAATTACCTCAATGCTGGTTATGAGCCCAGGCCATACCAGGCTCAGATAATTGAGAGTAAGTGTGAATACAAAGTACTGTATACAGACAGCTGTTTACTATTTAATTGTGGGTTATTATCCTGGTAAAGATGGCACAAGTCACTTCAACAAGTCTATCACTGATAACCTGGTCGGATGGAACAAACTATGTTTCCTGTGCAGTCTACTTCTGCGTAGAGAAGGTTTATGGAATGTAGTTCAAAATCCACCGGATGTAAATGCTTGGAATCCAGAAAATGAGGATGATGCCAAGAAGCTTGCTGACTTTAAACAGAACAACGAACGAACTCTTTATATAATTGGACTAACACTGAGTGACCAGCAGCTAGTCCATATTCATGGAGAAGAGTCTTCTGCTAAGTGTTGGGAGAATTTGAAGAGGATTTATGTTCGTGACAGTGTAGGTGCACATATACATCTTACACGTTTAGAGCACGTCTTCTGAAAGGTGGAGATATGTTAGCTCAGTTAAACTTCATGAAAAGAACTTTTCAAGAGCCACATGAAAAAGAACTGATATTTTCAGAACTGCACAAACTGTGATGCCCCAAAGGGGCGTGGCACAAAGGCAACAGAGTGAGATAAGCAAGAAGAGTCTCTTTATTATCTCCAACTTTGCCCCCGATGTCCAGGTTCCCTTCAGCTGGAGAAAAAACTCTCCCAAGAATAGTTTTTAAGTGGAGGAAATTCAGTCCGAAAACTAAGTACATAAAAACTGTAATTAAAAATCCATACAAACCACGCTGCAGCAATTAACTGGACAGAGCAGGAGGAGGAATTGCAGACTTGAAAGACCAGCAAAACACACACAGTTGGGAAGACTCCAGGAACCCAGATAAGCCTCAACAATAACAAATAACTTAACTTAATAACTTTGCTCTCAACACTTTGCTGTGCGCAACTTCCTTTTTTAAACCCTGTGTTGCCAGCTGCAGCTCATGAAGGAAATTGGGGCCCTTTCTTCCCCCATAAGCCATTCAACTTACATTGTTCCCTTCTCCATTCTTCCCTGTGTGCCTTAGGATGAAGAGGGGGTGGGCCTGCAGCTTCCTCCGAATTCCCTCTCTCCTGCTCTACCCAGCCAGACTTTACCCTTCCCCAGTTTCCTCCACAGCCAATGGAGCCACACTCCCATTCCCTATCAGCTGCTCAACCTCCCCCTCTGAATCAGATTCCGACAGGAGCATGACACAGACTTGGTGTAATTCCGACTCTGAACCAGATCTGGAATTACACCTAGTAAAAGCAAACGTGTGAAACCCAACCCCTCCGAGTCACAATCTCCAATCACTTCTTGGTCCCATAGTCCAATGGCAACTCCAAACTCCACCTTCATCCAACTGCAGGCCTCTCAGCTGTTCTCATGGGGAAAGGATGCCCCCTAGACATAACATTCCCCCTTTATCTCTACAACCCCCCTTTTCCAGTTAGACAGTGGCGAACCTGAAGTATCAGTAAATTCAGTTACCATAAATCTAAAAGCTAATAGAAAATATGGCTACACATATGTCATCTTCAGGGTCGACAAAAAGGTGTTGAAATTGGCCATGATTCACTTAAACTAGAAAATGGGAATTCTGGTCACAAATAGCAGCTGCATGTTGAGGACTATCTGTAGATAAACTGCATCCTTGAGACACCATGTATATATTTTGTTGAAATATTTTGTATTCTGTCTGCTAAATGAAGACAGGGATGAAGTGGTGAAAGTCCCTTTCCTTAACAAAGGAGGAAAAGAAGATCGAGAAAACTTCAGATTAGTCCTCAATATCGAGGGGGTTTCTGGAATCAATTAGATTGCTTTCAAGGTACAGGTAGTCCTCAACTTATGACCACAATGGAGCCCAACACTTCTGTTTGTTAAGTGTTTGCCCCATTTTATGACCTTCCTTGCCACAGTTCTTAAATGAATCACTGCAGTTGACAAGTTAGCAGCTCGGTTGTTAAATGAATCTAGCTTCCCCTTTGATTTTACTAATCAGAAGGTTGTAAAAGTGAAGGACATGATCTTGGGACATTGCAACCATCATAAATATAGGATAGCTAGATAAGCAGAGTTGGAAGGGACCATGTAGGTCATCTAGTCTTGCCCCCTGCCCAAGCACGATACCCTGCACCATTTCTGACAGATGGCAGTGCAGTCTCTTCTTGAAAGCCTCCAATGATGCTCCCACAACTTCCAAAGGCAACTTCAGTTCCATGGAGTAGAGTGAAGGGGAAGGGAAGAGAAGAGAAGAGAAGAGAAGAGAAGAGAAGAGAAGAGAAGAGAAGAGAAGAGAAGAGAATTGGTTGCCCAATCTCTTCTTAAAAACTTCCAGTGTTGGAGCAGCTTCTGGAGGAAAGTTATTCCACTGATCAATTGTTCTTGCTGTCAGGCTCCTTAAGGCCCAGTCCCACTGGGAACTTACGGTTCCACTTACGGATGCAAAATGTATGCATAAAGGACACAGCGGACGAGCAAAATTTCAGGGGTGGCTCCATCCATTGTCATCGCCCAACATATTGGCATCATCAGAAATTTTGATAACAGAATGGAAAAGAAGGATGTGGATGGAGGGGTATGTAGCGGGATGTTAAATGGATTTATAGGAAAAGCCTAGCGGTTGAAAATTGGATGAAGCAGATGGACAATCTGGAAGGGGGTCTGGGGAGAATTTTGTAAGGGGACCTAGGGAAGGGGCGGATGCATCAGTGTACGCTAAAGAAAAGAAAGGAGGAATGCCCGTGGATTGTATATCTATGCCAAACCGTTCACAGCGCACTTTCTATTTCCGGCTTAGCTAACTGTTAGATGTTGTCGTTGTCCTAGTTTGTTATCTCCCTCCTTTTCGCCAGTTTCAGCTGCAGGATTGGTTTGCGAGATCCCGAGAGATGCAGAGACATACAGAGGATGTTTAATGGTATGATAAACGGACATAGAACGTTTGTTGCTCGTATGTCGCGGATTTCATCGTACATGGCGGAAAGTTCATCTGTTCCAAAGTTTTGTGGCTCAAATTTTAGCGATATCGATGGACGGAATGCTCAAAAGGAAGGTGTATGAAAACGTAGCAGTGAGTACAAAACGCGAGCATCACGTTTTCCAACGGAATTGGCAGGCTTTTTTTAACGTTTTACATCCTCTTTGCATCCGTAAGTGCAGTGGGACCGGGCCTAAGTTGCTTCTCTCCTTGATTAGTTTCTATTTGTTGCTTCTTGTGATGCCTTCTGGTGCTTTGAAGAATAGCATGACCCTC
This sequence comes from Laticauda laticaudata, assembly GCA_004320025.1. Classification (NCBI taxonomy): domain Eukaryota; kingdom Metazoa; phylum Chordata; class Lepidosauria; order Squamata; family Elapidae; genus Laticauda; species Laticauda laticaudata. Next base: position 63,833 of record BHFT01042565.1, read on the forward strand.
TCTTTTTTGTGGCAATCCCTGAGATATTGGCAGGCTGCTATCATATCTCCCCTATTCCTTCCTTTCACTGGACTAGAAATACCCAGTTCCGTTGGTTAATTGTTCTCGCTGTCAGATGTCAGACATCTGAATTTTGATCACATGATGGCAGGGATGCTGCAAAGGTTGTAACTATGAAATACGGTCATAACTCATATTCTTCAGTGCCGTTGTAACTTTCAATGGTCACTAAATGAGCTGTTGTAAATCGAGGATTACTTGTATTTACAGATGATCATGACAGGATTCTGCAGCAGATCATAAAGAGACCAGTCTAACGTCATCTTGAAAATAATGTACTGATCACCAGAACTCAGCATGGATTTTAAAAAAAGCAACCCTTGCCAAACTAACCTTATTGTTTTAATAAAGTAACTTGATTATGGCAATTGGGTAGATCTAACATATCTTGACTTAAGTAATGCATTTGATGAGTGCTGCGAAGAAATTCTGAAAGGAACTGAGTATGTTTCCTCTTGAGGAAAACCCCAGCATTTTCCTAACATCTGAAATAATGCCAGAAAGCAACCAGATTCACAAACTTTGTCCAGTTGCCATGGTTTAACCTTTTTAGATACTTTTGGCCTGGATGGTTGTGTTTTCACTGACATATTGAAATGCAGTTTGGGAAGAAACCCTTGCAGTTGGTGTGGCAAAAGTTAGTACATTCCCACGACCCTCTGACTCTCTGCCTAACAAAATATGTATTTTATTTTGATGGATGATGTTACTTGGATGAGTAACGAAACGTCTCAGATAAACAAACTTTGGTTTGGTTGCTGTGATTTAACCTTTTTCGATGCCAGAAAGGAAGAAAGTCAAGATCAGAGTCACAAGGGGAAAGTTGTGTACAATTGTCTCCAAAATAGTGTGCATTCTGAGAGAAAAAATGGAACATTACTGCACCCCGGACATCTTCACTGGCAATCACCATGTTTCCTGCCCCATCCGTGATTTTAAATGTTGAATGTAATACTGCAAAATGATATGCCAGCCCAATGGACTTTGAAATGGGTCCCGTAAGCTTTCTGAGAAAGTGAAAGTTATGGAGTTAACTGTAGTTCAGTGTTTTGCTTGGAAGAATACAAAAGAAGATTACATTGAGAGCTTCTGCAACGGAGACCAATTCCTTGTGTGTCCAATCATACTTGGCCAAATGAAATCCTCTCTTCTCTTCTCTTCTCTTCTCTTCTCTTCTCTTCTCCTCTCCTCTCCTCTCCTCTCCTCTTCCCTTCCCTTTCCTTCCATTCCATTCCATCCCATTCCATTCATGTTCCTTGACCTATGACCTATGTTTAGTGAGAGATTTGTTGAATGAGTTTTGCTGCATTTTATGATTTTCTTGACACAATTGTTAAATGAATCAGTACAATTGTTAAGTTAGTAACATCTGGCTTCCCCATTCTAACCTTCGTTAGAAGGTTGCAACAGGTAGTTACATGACCCTGGGACACTGCAACTGTGACAAACAGCCATAAGTCACATTTTTCAGTGCCATTGTAACCTTGAATGGTCATTAAACGGACAATTGTAAATCAGGGACTACCTATATAGCATTCTATTCTATTCTATTCTATTCTATTCTATTCTATTCTATTCTATTCTATTCTTTTCCATTCTATTCTATTCTATTCTATTCTATTCTATTCTTTTCCATTCTATTCCATTCCGAAGAGGAATTGTTAGTAACCTGTTGGAAGGAGAGCAAGAGAGAATGATAGGAAACATTTTAAAAAATTCCGCTTGTATCAGAATATGTCCATCCTGGATGTTGGGCTGCAAAAATGAAAAAAGACAGGTTATGATTCCTTCAGCTGGCTGGGGTATTCTGGGATCTTCAAGCTGCCAAGGTTGAGAAAAGCTGCTCTAATGTAAGAGACCCCCTCCTCAAAAAGGTAAACAATAACATTTTGACAATCCATCTTATAACAATCCAACTGGTGAGAACATCATGTGCAGCTCTCTTGGTGGGAAGGCAAATTGTGGAACCTCCTGGCAGAGAGCTGGCCTTTGCTGTAATTTAGGCCAGACCCAAATGAAATGCAAACCAATCATTGGTTATTTATCCTCAATTGCATCAGATCGATTTGCCCCCAGGAACTGCCAAGGGGCTCATCCAAGGGTATCCCCAAAGGAAGAAAGGCTGTTTGGGGGAAATCAGGTATTTTACCTGTCTGCTGCTACCAGCCTTCCAATTGCTATCCTTGAAATCTTCCTCACCAACAGAGCTGCACATGACATCCTCACGAATTCTGTTGTAAGATGGATTGTCAAAATGTTACTGTTTACCCTTTTGAGGAGGGGGTCCCTTACATTAGAACAGCGTTTCTATCTCCACCTGAGGGCTGATGGATGGCCCGGGCTCTGCCCTGTCTGTCTGTCTCTCTCTCTCTGCCAACTCCATTCCCTCTTCCCCCTTGGAGCTCCCAGTTTGCCTTGATGCTGATTCTGACTCCCATGCTTCCTCCTCTGATTTGGCTGTTGGAGGGGCCAGTGGCCAACAGGCCATGTTCTGACCCAAACCTTGTTCCAAGGAAACAAACATGAAACGGAGGTAACAGCAAAACCTTTTAATGGTTCTTTACGAATCCTGTCCCTTCACGGTTAAAAGGCTATTAAAACTAATTGTCTCTGATAGGAACCAGCCTTGCCAAGGTTCTGCAAGGCTGCCAAGAACACTAGATAAAGTTACTAAGAAATATTTCACACAAAGAGTCTCCAAACACAAATCAGGATAGTCTGAATTTCCACAAGACTTGAAGTGCAAGAACTTCTTTACTTCCTGCAAAGAATCCCACTTCTGAGGGCTGGCTTTTATCCCTAAAGGGAGAGGCCATCACCTTGCAGCCTTATTCCCGAGTCGCCCATGCTGCTGCAGCTACTCTCCTTGGGAACCTCTTCATCACTGCTGCCAGCCTCCACAATCTCCAAAGGCATCATTCCACTCCCTGATGGTCCTGGCCCCATCCCTGCATCACACGCAGGCCCCTCATCTGAGTCCTCGGTCTCCAAGACCTCAGCTGTCTGCATCTGCTGCCAGCAAACCACAACATGCCAAAACAAAACTGTTGTAAGTTGAGGACTACCTTTAGTTCAAGTAGTTTGCCACTTGAAAGTGTCCTTCTGTAATTGCAAGCAAGATGTAGTGCATGACTATTGCCACCTGGCAATTCCTTGTTTGTACAATTTCAGTATGGTACACTGGGCTTTCTAGAGAAACTGTGGGGTCTTTGGTGCTCTCTGAGGTTGGTGGTTTTCTTGCAGATGTTTTATTACCAAATTAGGTAACATCATCAGTGCTAGAAAGGAGTGGTGTTTTCAGGGAGATGGAGGGAGGAGGAGGAAGAGGAGGAGGAGGAGGAGGAGGAGGAGGAGAATGAATGAATGTGGGGACCTTGATGCTCTCTAAGTTTGGAGGTTTTCTTGAAGATAATTCATTACCAAAGTAGGTAACATCATCAGTGCTAGTGTACTAGCAGTACAAATCCTTCAGAAAACCACCAAGCTCAGAGAGAACCGAGGACCCCACTGTTCAACCCTGAGCTACAAATATTCTCTTGTATCTGTTTCCTATGAAAAGTTGTGCAAACGAGGCGTAAAGGTCTTCAGATCACCAGGAATTTCACCATAATTTGGCATGAGGAAAATCTTCTGGGTTTCATAAGGTGCCAAAATTCAGATTTTCTTTAAAATTGAGAGAAAAGATAAGAAGTGCAAAGCCAAATGTGTCCACCAGATAAGGACAGAGGAGACTTGAGAATCTTTCTTGGATATTTTTCAGAAATATAGACTAGAAATAGGCATACAAAAAAAGTATACAGGTAGTTTCCCGACTTACAACAGTTCATTTAGTGACCATTCAAAGTTACAATGTTACTGAAAAAAGTGACTTAGGATCATTTTCCACACTTAGCATCCCCATAGTCACATGATCAAAATTCAGGCACTTGACAGCTGACTCAGATTTATGATGGTTGCAATGTCCTAGGGGGTCACATGTGTTCTGACCAAGGCTTCCTGAGACCATAATTAAGCACATGCTTAAGTTAAAACAATACTTGTTTTATTTCAATGCTGGGAATTATGTGCATTCCCAGCCTTTAATGAGTCCCTCGAGATAAGCACCCACCTTTATCTCCTTTGAATTGCTGTCAACAACTAAAGTGCCAAATGAACTCTAACAAACCCAGCTGAAGTACAAAGTCCACACAGAGCTTCAAGATTTAATCTGAACAGAGCGAACGACTTTTCTTCCTGCAAAGGTTTCTCTACCTTTGCCTGTCCTTTATACCTTAGGGGAGGGGCAATCACCTCCAAACCTTACTCCCGAGTTGCCCCTTTTGTCTTAGCTGCCCTTGTCTTGTAGCAGTTCTGCACGTACACGCACTGGGAACAGGCTCCCCTTGTTCCTCTGCCTTGCTGCTGCCAGGCTCCGGAGTCAGCACCCCACTTCCAGATGGTCCTGGCCTCATCTCTGCATTGGATGCAGGACCCTCGTCCGAGTCCTCCCCAGACTCCCGGACTGGTCCCCATTCTTCCCCACTGTCCAATTCCGCTGTCGCCTGCACCAGCTGCTGGTGAACCACAACAATGTGATCCCCTTTTGCAACCTTCTGACAAGCCAAGTCAATGTAGAAACCAGATTCATTTCACAACCATGTTACTATTGTAACAAGTGCAGTGACTCACTTAACAACTGCAGCAAGAAAGGTTGTAAAATGGGGCAAAACTCACTTAATTGTCCCATATAGCAATAGAAATTTTAAGCCTAATTGTGGTTATCGGTCAAGGGCTACCTGTATATAAAAGTTTCCTTCTGCTGTGAATTGTTAGGGTGTTTATGAGATGGAAGTAAACTGCATTGAAATGGATTGCCTAACGGCATCTTTGTAATTAAGGATATAATCCATGCATGCTACTTATAATGAGTAAATGCCATTCAAAATGGCATCACATCAAATGGAAATCAATCGGATTTACGCTATAAATAACATATGTCTGCAGATCTGCGATGGGGCTCGGGCCATCCAGCGTGAATGTTATTTCTGATCTTGCCCAATTGTGCAAAGAATGTTAGGACAAAGATAGCAGTATCTTACAGCAAAGTCTCTTTGCCCTTCTTTTTAAAATGACCAGTTCTTTTGGGTCTTCTTCAAATGCAGGACTGTCCAACCATTAACGACTAACTGCCCAATAATTTAGCAGCTTAAAATGTTGGATGCTTTTATTGGGGGCAAGACAGCGTAGAGGAAACCATGGGGATGCTGCAAAGGCTGTAATTGTGAAAAACAGTCATAAGTCTCCTTTTTTTTCAGTGCCGTTGCAAATTTGAACAGTCACTAAATGAACTGTTGTAAATCAAGGATTACCTTTACCAATGCCTTGGGAAGTTGCTTTGTGCTGCTAAACTCTGCTTTTTTCAGCTTTATATAATGGTTGCATTGTTTTTGTTGGCATCTGAAATCAACATATCAAATGTCACTGATATTTGCTAATAATGAGGTGAAAACGAAATAGAGGTAGTTCTTGATTTACAACCATAACTGTGCCCAAAATTTCTGTAGCTAGGTGAGGCAATTGTTAAGCGAGTTTTGCCCCAGTTATCTTTAAGTGGAATTCATGAACCATAGTGGCATAGTGGTCAGAGTGCTGTACTGCAGGCTATTTCCGCTGACTGCCAGCTGACTGCAATTTGGCAGTTCAAATCCCACCAGGCTCCAGGTTGACTCCACCTTCCATCCTTCTGAGGTGGGTAAAATGAGGACCCAGATTGTTGGGGGCAAGAGGCTGACTTTGTAAACCACTTAGAGAGGGCTGTAAAAGCACTGTGAAGAGGTACATAACTCTAAGTGCTATTGCTATCCACTCCTGGAGGTTGAAGCTTAGATTCAAACTTCCTTGCATTTTAGGTGGACTTCAGGCATTTTACTTGTTGTTTCATTTAACAACACTAAATCTAGTTTGGGGTATAACTGACAAAAATAGTTAAAATTGTGTTTTCTGGACTTCTATCAATAGTTTTCAGCACCTGCAGCCTAGGATTGCTGAAAAGGGAGGTGGAGATCCTATATGGCCCACCCAGGGTTTACAGTTGAGTGCCATGGCCCCTTTGGTCTTATTCAACAAACTATTGTTAAAACAAAGCATGACTTCTCTCCGTGTGTGAATTCAGCCACTCTTTTCCAAACAACAACATTACAAAGGACTTTTGCTTTGCATTCCCTTTTCTTCACTAAGAAGCAATGTCAGAAGAGGACAATGCTGTTTTCTTCATTCCGTCTTGATCCCAGGCCTCTTCCCCCCCCCCCAGCTCCCATGCATCTCCTTTCACCCCTAACAGGGGCTGCTTAAAAATGTGCTTCCCTCACTGAAGATCCTTGAAGGAGAAAACAGTGTTGGAGGCAACTGATTTCCCAGAGCGAAGACATGTGCTCATCCATGAACCCCAGGGATCTGGGTGGTTATGCATGCATAATTCATCTCCTTGAGCATTGCTCTCCTTTCCACTGCAGAATTCTTTCCTGCTAATCTTAATAATGTCCTTCTGAGATAAGAGAAAAGGGCTTGGCTGTCAGGTTTCCCCTTTGGCCCTCCATCAGGCCAGGCCCACGTTTCCTCAGGGACGAAAAGGACAAAAGACAAACCGGCCAGTAATCAGAGTTCCCCATGGGAGGGGGATGTTCAGTCAGTTAAATGTGGTGGTCACAATCTAAGCCCCTGTCCTCATTTTGTGCTTTGCAAGTGTGACCTACATAAACAAAGGGGCATAGGTCCTGCCTGTTATGGCTTTACTTGTTCCTCAGGGTTTGGAGAAAAACAGACTTACGTGGCTGTTTCATGGACATTTTTGATCCAGTGGGATCCATTCTATGACTGTCTTCATCCACCTGCCACTTGATCCCACTGTCAGGGCTCCATTCAAATCATGAGTCTCTAGCCGCATCTGTCAGAGTTTAAAAAAAAAAAGATTTATTAGGAGTGAACATGCCGGTGCTACTTGGGTGTAGCCAACTCTGAGACACATCATTCATTTCACCCTTGACCCTGGTCTTCCCCCACCCCCTGGATGTATATTATCCAATGGGACACATCCATAGCCAAGAGTCATCAATCGTGCTCTCCAGAAATAATCTTGCGCGCCAGAAGCTTTGGCCGCCTAGCAATTATCTATAAAGCATTTAAGGAATGTACTACTTCCCCACTCCCTTTCTGCTGGAGCAACAACATCAGCAAATATGGCAGGCCCAACTGGCAAAAGGAAGCTCAGGATTGTAAGTGTGTCAGGGTTCCAAGTAATAAATTCCATTGTGAGAAAGAGCTCCGAGGCAGGTAGATTCCTCAAAGAATAGCTTTATGGGAAATATCAAATTGGCACAAATCTGGTGAAAACCGACTCTGAGAGGCCCCTTGGTTTTTCACAGAATTAAAAGTTTTTCCCCCAGTCCCAAACAATCAGGCACATGGCCCAATCAAGGCAGCATCTGCTGGTCTGGTGACATCACTCCTGTCAGGATTCCGGCAGTTCCCCCAGTGTCATCAAGAGTCTCGAGCCAAATTTCCAAAACTTAAAAAGGATTTATTGGGAGTTAACATGCGAGCACTGCCTGGGTGTAACTGACTCTGAGACGCGTCATTCATTGTCACTCTTGACCCTGGTTTCCCCCACCCCCTGGATGTATCATAATTCATATTCTCCAATGGGACACATCCATAGCCCAGAATCATCAATCATCCTCTCCAGTTAGAATTTTGCATAGCAGAAACTTCAATCACCTAGTTACTATCTTTGAAAACATTTATGGAATGCACTTTCGGTTTGCAAGCTACCGCACTGTTCTTTCAAATCCATTTCCCCCCTCTCCCTTTCTATTGGCAATTCTAAAACGACCATAGAAATATTTTATGAGTTGACAACTCTTCCTTCCTTCGCCCAAGTGTGAGAATGTCCTTGGTTCCCAGGAGAAACTATTTTATTTTGACTACACATCCCCAGCTATCTCTAATCTCCCCTTCCTATCCCTCTGTTCTAGTGTGGCAACACTGAAGCTCCAAGATGGCTTCGACAAGGTCAGCTTCAAGGTTGACAGGGGGTTGGAAACACGCAGAAGAGGCCTTCATCCTGCAATGGATAAACCATGGCTAGGATGATGGTGGTGGTGATGATGATGATAATGATGATGTGGCTGTTTAATTAACTGTTCAGCCTCATGCATTTTAATATGAATCTTGGTGTTAGTGGTGTTGGTTTCGGAGTTTTATATTACTTTATGCTTTCATAACTATAAATAAGATTTGGATTTTGTGCTTTAAAAATGTACCAGTAACAGTATAACAGAGTTGGAAGGGACCTTGGAGGTCTTCTAGTCCAACAGTTTCTGTGAGAATGTCACAGCTAACACATCAAGGGTTTGGTAATTGTGGAGGCCACAAAGGCAAACAGGAGTCCCTGTTGCTTTTCTTTAAAAAAACAAGTGGTTATTACTCTTCAAAGTACTGCAGCATAAATTCAGCACCAGAAAAGTAAACACAGATGGCTGAGCCTTCATTTAACTTCTTTATAAACACTTAAAGTAAATTTTACAATACCAGTTATAGATTTCTCCAACATGGAACAAACTCAAACAGAAGCAGGCATGTTACAGGTTCAGAGCAGAGCTCTAGGTTTCAGTAAGCAAGTTAGTTTCTCTTTCTCTTTAGAGCTGAGCACAGAACAGAGATAAACCGTGCCCAGATTCTCTCTTTAAGTTTCAGCCCTCAACTTAACTCTCATTGGCTGACCTTGTTGCTAAGCTCTATTCCAGTTCATGAATATAATCTGACAATTACATGTAATTTTGATTATTTAGGACAGGGGTCCCCAAACTTGGCAACTATAAGACTGTGGATTTCAACTCCTAGAATTCTCCAGCTATGCTGGCTAGAGAATTCTGGGAATTGAAGTTCACAAGTCTTAAAGTTTGGAGACCTCTGGTTTAGGACAATGTAAAAAACAAACAAAAAACATGCAGTTGCCAAGCCCCAAAAAGTGAGAACCACATGGATTTCAGAATGCGACTAAAAACTACCTTGAGAATGGTAAGAGCTGTAAAAGCGAGTCGATTCAAGTGGAGTGTCTTTGAGACACATTCTTCCCATGCCTCCCACATCTGGGTTGTGTTGCCGCTTCTCGCACAAATGGAGCCTTGATCCTGGAGTCTCTCACTGTGCATGACTGTGCAATCCACGCAATAGCCAATTTCATATGAGGAGCAATTCACTGAAATAAGATTTAGTTTTTGGCCTGCTGCCAACCACTGGTTTTTGTAGTGAGCTACATGGGGTCATTAAGAGTTGACAATGACTTGACGGCTAATAATCGTAAATATATAATACCACCCAGAACAAGGTTCCTTCTCCCCCTTTAATGTTACCTTCTGCTGTGTTTCTTTGCCATTAATGACCTGTCTTTATGAGATTTTTACAAGCTGCTTTTTGCCATGAGTTGGTTTGAATTGTTGAGTTCTGGAAGACAAACTCTTATCAGCTTCTACCTATTTAACAAGGTGCTCTCTCCATTTAGCTGTTACTGCTATGACAGCCTTGCTGATTTACAAGGGAGAAGCAAGGATCTTTTTTCTAACCTTGGCCATTTTAAGCCTGGAGGACTTCAACTCCCAGAATTCTCCAGCCAATTATGTGTGTTGAAATCCACAAGTCTTAAAGTTGCCAAGATTGGAGATCCCTGTTATAAATGAATTTGTGAATCAGTTTCTTCCTAAGTGGAAGAGCAAAGAGCAAAGAGTCATTAAAATTAATTGTCCCATATAAGAGCAAGCTCTTTCAAGGTTACAAAAGGCTGCCAAGAATACAAGATTAACTGCAGAAAAATATTCCAAACCAAAAATCTCCAAACATGAACCAGAACAGACAGGACTTCCACAAGAACTTGGAGTTGAAAGGACTTCTTTGCTTCCTGCCAAGAAGCCAACCCCGAAGGCTGGCTTTTATCCCTTATGGGAGGAGCCATAACCTTGCAGCCTTACTCCCGAGTCGCCCATGCTGCTTCAGCTCCTCTTTCCTTTGAATCAATGGAATGATTTGACTCCAGAAGTTGAGGTTGCTCCATCATTGGAGGTTTTCAATAATAAATTGGACAAGCATCTGACTGGGATAGTATAAAGTTTCCTGCTTTGGGCAGAGTGTTGGACTAGAAGACCTCTGAGATCCCTTCCAGCTTTATGATTCTGTGATTTTAATGTCTTTTTTATAACCCACTGTCAGACCTACCCCAGGTAGGACCTTTAGGAAAGAAAAATTCCATTTGGTTAACCTGACAGCTTCTTTTACTAAAGGATACAGGGTGCAGCAAAGTCAGGATTGAACTAAATTTGCCCATGCAAAAAAGTTACAAGTTGTTCCCCTTATCCCAGCCCTTCCCCCCTCCCATGACCAGTTTGTCTTCAGTCAATGAACTGCCACATAAATGTTTTGAGAAATGCTAAGACGTTTAAGAAAGTCCACATTCCACTCTCGGAGTGCATGGCCTTAACTGCTGGCACAAACTGGTTCCATGTGTCTCTGGTCTGCATAGCGCTGTCACCCCCCCTCCCTATTTCCTATCGCCTACCTATACATGTTGATTGCCCATTTGATCCCCTCGTGCCCCCCTCCCTCTTAGCCTTTGATGGCGCCAAGCCGAAGATAGCTGACCTGACATCCACCCAGAAACATGCAAGTGTGATGGACAGCATAGAAATTCAATAAATTAAGTAGACAGACGGACGGACGGATAAATTTCTTGGGATTGAGATGGTGTTCCAGGCCTGTATTCCCTTTTCTTTGATATTTTTCCTTTGTCACTTTTTTTTCCAATTGTAAGCTATCGCCGAGTCATTGAGAAGTCAGGTAGGTTCGTAATCAAAATATTACATTAAATTAAATACATGCAAGTTATAACATTGCAGAAATACACTTTAAACTCAATGCACAATCATAGTAAATTAAATAGCAGTGGCACTGAATATTAAAACAGCACATGGACATCTAGGAATCATAAAACAGCACCCATGTAAGAAACCTTTACCGTTATGAAAAGGCCTCTACAAACAAATATGTTTTCAGGGCCCGTTTCAAAGGGTTGTAATGATTGAGCCTGTTGAATCCTGATTAAAACCATTACACAAATTGTATAGATGCATTACACTTTCAGGATGCCGATAATCACTGTTCTCCACAAGCTGGGTTTATTTAAAAAAAAAACAAGCTAGTAAAATATTATAAAAGTAACAGGTTTGGGGGGTGGGGGGAAATAACAAAAACAACACATAATAAGCCAAAATAAAATCAGCAGGCTTAATAGCACCACAGCACACGCAGTTGAAATCTAGGATCAAAATAAAAGGGTAGGAAGACGCCTTTGGCTTTTCTAAATGCTTGGATGGATAAAATGGCTTTTGCCTTGTAGCAGAAGGGTGGCAATAATATAGGCCAGCCTATATTCTCTTCCTTTTTTGTAAGCTCCTACAAGATTTCCCTCTAGCTCAACCAAAGCTGGACCACTTTTGGAAAAGCTGTAGGTGACTTCCTCCAACTTCCATTCACAAGCAGTTTTTAAAATTGCAGATATTTAAGAATAAAAAGAAGGAAGTGGAATAAACAAGTAGGAGGGCTTCTCATACATACATATATAGAACTGGAATGATTTCTCCAGATGTTTCCCGAGATACCTCTCCAGATGTCAGCTGGGAGGAAGATGAACCAATTCCAGGCATGTCAAGAGGGGAGTTAATGGCTCCAAGCAGCCATCCGAGAGGGATTTGACTGAAGCACAGCTGTAGCTGGTCAGTGATGAGGAAAAAGAACTGCCTTCTGCACCTGATCCAAGGACACATAGGGCAGAGAAAAGGCAGGAGCAGCAAAGGTCAGCCAGATTACTCGTGTGGTGGCAGCCTCACCTCATCTGGGGCTGCACCAGAAGTTGGCTATTTAGGACAGCAGACAGATGGACACAATGCTGGGAACAACCTGTTTGTTCTTGTCTTGAATTTTGGATTGTGTCTCTTCAGCTGTTTCCTTTGCCTTGCCTTGACCTATGGATTTGGCTTTCTCTTGGGAACATGCTTTTGCTTAGTGGACTGAACTTGTCTTTGCCTTGAGGACTAGTGCTGGTTTCATTTGAGTAGCCTGTGGAACTCGTTGGGGTTGAGCTGGTGCTGGCACAGGGAATTTCAGGGGAATATCAATTCAGGCTCAAAAGCATTAATAAAGACTCTTGACACCCCTGGAGTGTGTGTTTGTGTGCATGTGTGGGACAGCACAAGAACATAGAATAACAGAGTTGGCAGGGACTTTGGAGGTCTTCTAGTCCAACCCCTGCTCAAGCAGGAGACCCCATACTATTCCAGACAAGTGGCTGTCCAGTTTCTTCTTGAAAACCAGTGATGGGGCACCCTCAACTTCTGAAGACAGCTGTTCCATTGGTTGATTGTTCTCATTGTTAGGAAATTTCTAGGTTGCTTCTCTCCTTGATTAATTTCCATCCATTGTTTCTTGTCTTGCCTTGCCTTTTGATGCTTTGGAAAATAGTTTGACCCCCTCATCTTTGTAATAGCCCCTCAAATAATCCTTCAGCTGAGGATTGCATTGGCTTTTTGGGCTGCTGCCACACACTATTGTCTCATGTTTAAGTGATTGTCTAATATTTAAGTGATATCAGTTTGGTATTCTCACAGTTTGCTTGTTTTCCTGCTGACATCTCATTACCAGATTAGGTAACACCATCAGTGTGAAAGGAAGTGGTTTTTACAGATGATATGCTCTAATCTAGATGACATAGAATCAGGGCTGGAAGGGACCCAGGAGGCCCTCTACATGCATTATATTCTCTTCTGTGGGATTTCTACCTGTATATAAAGATTTACGTAGCAGTTTTAATAGAGTTTGGCTGTATTTCTTTATAATCACGACAATAAGCAGGCTGTTCAGGTAGCATCAGGTCCGTTGAGGAATTGAGGTCATAAATTTCTCTCTCTGATGTTGCAAGACAAGTCCATTATCTGTGAGGAAGGCCCAGAGAATCCACTTCTATTGTCCCGCCATCAATTCTCATGAACATTTCGAACTTTAAACAGGCTCCGTGTCTCTTTAAACTCCAGACTGGAAATGTCAATAAATGCATTTGGTGGAGATAGCGCTGGCATCTTAGATGGCCTTTTAGCCAGGTAGCAGTTAAAAGGAAAACCCTCCGCTGCTGCTTCTCCCCTGAAATAAACCAGGGTGTGAATTAAGCTTGGCTTTGTAGGAAAAAAAATGGCTTATGCTGAGTTTAGCTAACCAAGCTCATTCTCCCAGTATAAATAAGGACATCAGCACTTACCAAAATAAACATCACCATAACATTAAACGGAAAGGTCAGCATGAAATAAAAATGCAGATTTACGAGGGCTATTAGAGACCAAGAGTCATTTGGAAATGTGATCTCAGAATCATTATAATGATTTTGCTCACCTTTTGCATTTTTGAAAGTAGTGAGCCATCAGACTTGAAATTAAGTGGAATTCTTGCAGGGGATCTTCTTTATGCCAGCCTGTTTCATCTCCGCTCTCAGTTTAGTGCAGGGGTATATCTGGCCCATGGGATGCTTAGATCTGGCCCCTCGGGCATGGGTGCAGTTCAAAAATCCCAGCAACTGGTTCGCTGCCCGATTGCTGGGTGGCGTGGCCATGATGAGCATTGCCTACTGGAAATTCCTGTTTCCAGCTTCTGGTGGGCCTCCAGAGCCCGGGGAGGTGGTTTTCCCCCTCCCAAGGGTCCAGAGGCCTCCTCTGGCCTCTGGAGGCCCATCAGAAGCCCGAAACAGGACCAGAAGGCCCATTTTTTCCCTTTCCAGAGCCTCTGCATGGCCCCTGCATTTACCTCCATCGAAAATGGGCCACGTGGAAACTCCAGGGAGGGGAGGGAAGGGGTGGGAGGTGAGGGGCCATCCAGTTGTTTGAAATACCGGTTTGGCGTACCAGATAAAACTTTCACATCCAGTTCACCCGAACCGGTCTGAACCGCTAGTATCCCACCCCTGCTCTCGGAGTTGCCCTGGAAACAGTGAAGGACCACCCCACGGTGCCTCTGCTAAGGAAGACGGAGCTCGGGAGCGCCACATGTGGCCTTCCCGAGCTCCGTTTTTGCTGGCAGAGGGTAGGAGGCCTTCGCAGCTGAAAACGGAGCTCGGGAGCCCATTTCCTCTGGCAGAGCACATGGGCTGCCACAAGGCGCCCCTAACATGAGTGACGTCAAGTAGGCCATGTTCACCCTGGCCATGCCATGCCCACCTGCCCCCCTGGGTCAAACACACCCTGATGCAGCCCTCAATGAAATTGAGTTTGACACCCCTGTTTAGCATACCAATATCAGATTTCTGGAAGGGCGACAGATGATATGTCTCCCTTATCAAGAAGCATTCTAAGTATCATGTCCTGTATCAGAATAATAGAGCAACAAAGTTGGAAGGGATCTTGGAGGTCTTCTAGTCCATCTCCATGCTCAAGCAGGAAATACCATTTCAGACAAATGGTTGTCCAATGTCTTCTTAAAAACCTCCAGTGTTAGAGCACCCACAACTTATGGAGGTATATCGTTCCACTGATGAATTGTTCTTACTATCAGAAAAATTCTCCTTAGTTCTAGGTTGCTTCTCTCCTTGATTAGTTTCCATCCATTGCTTCTTGTCTGGCCTTCAGGTGCTTTGGAGAATAGATTGACTCCCTCTTCTTTGTGGCAGCCTCTCAAATATTGGAACACTGTTATTACGTCACCCCTAGTCTTTCTTTTCATTGAACTAAACATACCCAATTCCTGCAACTGTTCCTTGTATGTTTTAGCCTCCAGCCCTCTGATCATCTTGGTTGCTGTTCTCCTCACTCTTTCTAGACTAGAGTCTCAATATCTTTTTTGAAACTGGATGCAGTAGTCCAGATGTGGACTTACTGAGGCCTAATAAAGTGGCACTAACACTTCACGTGATCTTGATTCTGTCCCTCTGTTTATGCAGCCTTGGACTGAGTTGACTTTTTTGGCAGCTGCCACACACAACTGGTTCAATGCATTGTGCAGCCAACCTATTTATTTTTCAACAATAACAGGAGTATCTGCAAGCTATGATTAGAAAAGTTAAAATGGCTGTGATGGTGTGATCAAAGCTCCACCTGTTTTTACATTCAACACACCTGAAAAAAGACAGGACTTTGTATAATTATGCCTCCTGCCATTTTGATCTCCCTATAAATGCCCCCATGTGTACATCTATTCTCTCCCAATTCTGCATGGATTTTTTTCAAATCCATATGACAATCTATATATGGGTAGTCCTCATTTAATAACTATTTAAAGTTACAATGGAACTGAAAAAAGTTATTTACGACCAGTAGTGGGATTAAAAAAAATTTACGACTGGTTCTGTGGGTGTGGCTAGGGGGCATGGCCATGTGACTCGGTGGGCATAGCTTTTTTTTTTTTTTTGCTTTTGTACAGCAAAACACCCCCCCATTTTTTGGGGCCTTCTGGGCTCAGGAAGCCTCCTGGGGCTTTGTTTGCTCCGAAGGCTCCCTAGGACGTCAGGAAGGCAGAAAACTGAACTGGGGAACACAGCGCCCCCCCCCCCATGCCTTGCAAAACCATTGAGGGGTGGGATGGAGGGATTTATTTTTCCTTCCTGGGCCTCAGGGAAGCCTTCTGGGCAAAGCAGGGAATCCCGGCACAGCTGATCATAGGAACAGCTGATTGTCGGGAGGGAAATAAAAGAAATACCTGAAGGAGTGAGTGGGTGGGCTAGGGTCAAGTGGGCGGGGTGAGCGAGCGAGCGGTGACTGGGCAACCGGGTCGGGGGCATGGCCAGCCAGAAGCTACTACCGGTTTGGTGACCCATGCCAAATCCTTGCTACTGGTTTGCCTGAACGGGTGTGAACCGGCTGAATAACCACCACTGCTTATGATCATTTTTCACATTTATGAGCATTGGCCTTGCAGCATCTCCATGGTCCTGTGATTTATGTTTGGATGCTTGACAACTGACTCACATTTCTGACAGTTGCCATGTCTTGGGGTCATGTGATTACCTTTTGCAACCTTCTGACAAGCAAATTCAATAGGAAAGCCAGGTTTAACTATGTTCTTAACAACTGTAGTGATTCACTTAACAACTTGGCAAGAAAGGTCACAAAATGAGGCAAAGCGCAATTAACATATATTTCATATGGCAGCAGAAATTTTGGGCTCAGTTGTAGTCATAAATCGAGAACTACCTGTACACCTTTACTTAGGATACATCTCTGAGTTTCTATCTAAACTGTTAAGATTTTTTTTCCATTGAAAACATGAGAAGCTCTGTCCTTGTTAAACACACTTGAGGAATCTGGGAAGGAATTATCTCTGAAAGGATGAGCTGCTGGGTCATGCATTGTCTAGTTGACATTTAAAACCCCGTTTTCCCTATATTTGTCCCAAATGCCAGCCAATCTGAAGGTCACTTTAACACTGACTTCAGGAACATGAGAGAAGACAAAAAAAAATCAAGAATATGAGAATACTCTTTATTGGCCCAATGTGATTGAATACACAAGAAATTTGTCTCCAGTGCATAAGCTCTGAGTGTACGTGCAAAACAACAAGGTCATAATGATCATAAGATGCCAATAGGAGAAGGTAGTAGAAAAGATGAGAAGGATAATGACAATACAGCCCTGCTATGTGGTAAATATCCTTAGACATAAGACAGTGCTGTGGAAATTAGATGTTCAGCAGAGTTGTGACACGAGAGAAAAAACTGTGTCTGGTTGTTTTGGAATGCAATGCACTTGAGTGGCATCCTGAGGCGTGTGGGAGGAGTTAAAACAGTTTATGTCCAGGATGTCTAGAGAAAAGAAGGACTAGGAGTGACATGATAACAGTGTTCCAGTATTTGAGGGGCTGCCACAAAGAGGAGGAGGTCAACTTATTTTCCAAAGCACCAGAAGGCTTTGGAACAAGAAACAATGCATGGAAACTAAACAAGTGAGAAGCAACCTGGAATTAAGGAGAAACTTACTAACAGTGAGAGTAATGAAATAGTGGAATGGCTTCCCTCCAGAAGTTGTGGGTGCCTCCATCATTGGAAGATTTTAAGGAGAGCCATTTGTCTGAAATTTTATAGGGTCACTGTTTGAGCAGGGGATTGGATAAGAAGAATTCTCAGGTTTATTTCTATTTCTGTTCTTTGATGGGTCTGTATATATGTGGGCATGGCTTGGTGGATGTGGCAGGGGAAGGTTAGTTGCAAAATCCCCATTCCCTCCCCATCCCACTAACCTGCTTTCCAACTCCGTTCTCCTGTGCAAGGCAACAAGACCCAGCCAATCAGCTGTGGGTGTGGCTTGGTGGCCGTGGTGTGGTTTGGTGGGTGTGGCTTGTCTTGGTGGGCATGGTGTGGCTTAGTGAGCATAGCTTGGTGGGCGTGACAATAGAAGGATATACTGCAAAATCCCCATCCCCTACCCACCCCACTAACCTGCTTTCCAGCTCCTTTCTCCTGTGCAGGGCAACCAAAGGAGACCCACCCGATCAGCTGGGACTCAATGGGAGGCACAGAAAAGATGGGGTTGGCGGGGCCAGTCAGAGGTGGGATTGGCCGGTTCTATGAACTACTCAAAATTTCTGCTTCTGGTTCTTTAGAACCAGTCAGAACCGACTGAATCCCACCTCTGGCCTGCAACTTTAAACACACCTCCAAGAGCTATTTGGACCCATTTCCCAAGAAAAGAAAACACCTGGAGCCTCAAAAGCTGGGTGGGTGTGGCCAACTCAATGCCACTCCCATCCAATCACATGACCCCCCGCCATCACACCTACCAAGGTTTTCTGGCTCCCAGTATTTTCTGTAGGAAATGGGTCTCTCTCTCTCTCTCTCTCTCTCTCTCTCTCTCTCTCTCTCTCTCTCTCTCTCCCTCCCTCCCTCCCTCCCTCCCATTTCTGTTTTTTTGTGTTTTACTTTCTCAGGCATGGCAAGGAGTGCCTGGGAGAGGAGGGCGAGGGGCGGGGCCAGCCAGTGGTGGGATCACCCAAAAGGGAGGTGCAGCAGAGGGCCCAAAGAGCCACATGCGGCTCCAGAGCTGCAGGTTGCTGATACCTGGTTTAGGGTTCCTAGCTTGGACTAGAAAACCTCAAAGGTCCTTTCCAACTCTGTTATTCTGTTTGGCAGCCTTTTGGATTCAGAAGAAAGATGTCCAGTGTAAGGTCCTTGGCGCTTTCTGAGCTTGGTTGTTTTGTTGCTGAAGTTTAATTACCCAACTACTATAGAAGGGAGTGGAGTTTGCTCTCTGTTTAAATACAAGTGGCTTGCCCTGCCAGAATTGGTGGAGTTTAGGTATTCTTCTTCTTCTTAATGACGCTGTTTATGTTGATTGTTTGACTGAAATGGTAGTTCATTGATTAGGATATTTTATTTCTTTTACTGCTTGATTGTTGGTCTGGTGTTCATCTTTGGAATTAATCTTTGCTTATCTGAGTGTTGATTGCTGGTGAGGTATTTTGGTCTCTTTGTATTCACTTTAGGTATTGGGTTGTCTCTTTTGAATGATTTTGAATGACGTTGTTTATCTCTGTGTGCCTGTTGATGGCTGATAAACACTTCAACCTTGAGCACAACAAAGAATGTTCTTCCTGCGCCAACTCACAAAAGCTCCAACTGCCCAAGGAGCTGCTGATCCAGTTCTACAGAGGAATCATTGAGTCTGTCATCTGCACCTTTATAACTGTCTGGTTTGGTTCTGCAACCCAACAGGACTCCAAAGAGTAATTAGGACAATTGCTACCAACCTGCCTTCCATCAAGGACCTGTATAACGCAGGAGTCAAAAAGAGGGCTGTGAAAATATCTATAGATCCCTCACATCCCAGCCGTAAACTGTTTCAATTCCTTCCCTCAAAATGACGCTATAGAGCCCTGCACACAAGAACAACTAAACACAAGGACAGTTTTTCCCCAAACGCCATCACTCTGCTAAACAAATAATTCCTTCAACACTGTCAAAGTATTTACAAAGTCTGCACTACTATTACTATTAATGTTCTCATCACTCCTTATCACCTATCTCCTCCCACTTGTGATTGTATGACTGTAACTTTGTCACTTGTATCCTTACAATTTATATTTCCTAGTATTTGATTGCTTATTGTACCCTCTGACTATTATTAAATGTTGCACCTTATGACTCTTGACGAATATATCTTTTCTTTTATGTACACTGAGAACATTTGCACCAAGACAATTTTCTTGTGTGTCCAATCACACTTGGATAATAAAGTATTATATAATAAAGCTAATAAAGTATTCTATTCTATTCTATTCTATTCTATTCTATTCTACTCTATTTGTTGTTAAGATATCCACATTAGATACAGGCAGACTTCTCAGATTAAACCTCAGAAGAAGAATGCAAAACAACAACACCCAGCAGGCGCAAGTGATCTTGCATTCTTTTTCTGAGGCTGTGCCCTAATCAATTAAAAATGTTTCTGATTTAAAAATCTACACACCTTGAAAAGTTTTTTAGAAACCAGAAACTCTAATTTATTTCTCACCTCTGAGGTTGATAGATTACTTTTTCCACTTTGCTGGTTTTGGAAAATGAACATAGCACCAGTTCTTCGGTTTTGGATGCTTGTCCATTCTTGCTAGTATCTCTTTGTTGCACTGGCATGTAATTTGAACTTTTGAAATTGCAGAAAATTAATTGGGGGTTGATGGGGTTGTATGGAAATGAGATGGAAGGTGGGGGCAGGGGGAGGGCAGGTGCTGTGGCTTTGCACTTTGAAATCTAATGAACGCTTAAAAGTCTGAGGTTCATGTTTTATTTCTTTATTTTATTTATTAGTACTTTTATTCCATCTTTATTATTTTATAAGTAATTCAAGGCAGTGAGCATGCCTAAAACTCCTTCCTCCTCTTATTTTCCCCATAACAACAATCCTGTGAGCTCGATGGGGTTCAGAGAGAGTGACTGGCCCAAGGTCACCCAGCCATTTTCCTGTCTCCAGCAGAACTAGAACTCATCACCTCCAAGTGATTGACCCAAAGTCATCCAGGCACATTTTTGCCTAAAGCAGGACTAGAGTTCATCATCTCCTAGTGATTGGCCCAAAAGTTACCCGGCTGCTGGTCATGCTGAAGGTGGGACTAGAACTCACAGTCTCTTGGTTTTGTTCTGACCCAAGCCTTGTTCAATCAAACAAACGCAAAACATAGATAAAAGCAAAACCTTCTTAATGCATCTCTGTAAATTCTATTCATTCACAGCAAAGCACTATTAAAATTAATTGTCCCAGATAAGAGGAAGCCCTGTCAAGGTTGTGCAAGGCTAGACTGGATAGACTGAACTTCCACAAGACTTGAAGTGCAAGAACTTCTTTGCTTCCTGCAAAGAATCCCACCTCTGAGGGCTGGCTTTTATCCCTTAAGGGAGGGCCATCACCTTGCAGCCTTACTCCCGAGTCACCTGTGCTGCTGCAGCTGCTCTTTCCTTTGAACAGCCCTGCGCGCATGCGCAGATGACACAGGCTCCTCAGGAACCTCTTCATCACTGCTGCCAGCCTCCACAGTCTCTGAAGGCAGCTCTCCACTCTCTGATGGTCCTGGCCCCATCCCTGCATCACTCGCTGGCCCCTCATCTGAGGCCTCAGCCATCCGCACCTGCTGCCAGTGAACTAGACCAACACCTTAATCACTACATCAAATCAGCTCTCCAGCTCTTGTGATGGGTCACCCTGGAGCGTCCTAGGCAAAACCAGTTGAGATCACACAAGCCAAATATGCACTTTTCTTGTGCCTGGAGGTGAGGGTCACTTTTATGAGAAAAAATTGGACAGGCGTGTCACGATGGCTCAGCAACCATTTTTAAGCCTGCTCTAGTTTTGCTACCCCAAAGGGATCCGTTTAAGCCCCACCTACTATAGAACTCTATTCTGTGGGCTGCCAAAAATATCCTGGCTTGTGCTCTAATTCTCTACATATGGTTTGTCCAACTGTAATTTTTTTTGAATAAATCTTTCAATTTTTTTTATCTAAGGAGGATTGGTTCATATGTCCTGCTAAACAGAAGAGTTGTTTTGAGACTCATTTAGCATAGAACATAGAATAACAGAGTTGGGAGGGATCTTGGAGGTCTTTTAGTCCAACCCCCTGTTTTAATGGTTCCTGGCACTGTCCTTTTGGGATGTACTTCCAAGTGGCAGGATGCAAGCTTGGCACTGATACTGGGGGCATGTGACCTTTCCTTAAATCTGGATGGTTTCCTTAGGATATCTTGTGAGGGGTGAGTAAGACCAGCTGGTATCTTTGATGCAAATGAATCTAAGGATTGCTTCTCCTGGGTGGGAAAAGGTGCTTTGTCAGTTCACTGAGCAGAGGAATCTCTTGACATGGGGATTCTTCAGTCCTCCAAGTCATGGTTGTCCCAAAGCTGTTTTTTTCAAGAGGCAACTGGACTTTCTTGGTTTCCGCAAAGTCCTCTTGAAAAAGTACCTTTGGGACAGGAGTCTCTTGCATTGCTCCAGAATGGCCAAGGCACATGGTTGCTCACTCATAGTAAGATTTTTTTTAAGGAGGTAGGGATGTGGACCCCCCAGTTCATTTTAGTTTTCTCTCATGATAATAAGGCTTAGTAACATGGCTTGAAGATTATTTAGATATCTGTGGCATCTACTAATTTTATTGTGATCCTGACAAGCTTGGGAGGGTAGAGACTTGAACCTGGGTCCCCTATAGACTTAATTGGTCTCTTTAGTTCGGCATTTTATAGCCCCAAGTGTGCCCACCCACTTTCTGGACTGGAGAGCTTAGATGACCTCCCTGCTAAAGGGTCCCACTTTATGAGCAAGAGCTTCCTGCTGATAGTCATCGTTGCATTTTCACTTTTTTAATTCCTCAAGGTGCTCTGGCACCCTGCCTGACTTGTAACTCTGACTTGCAGCTATTGCTGATGAAAAGGAAGGTATTCAGACAGAATGGTTTAGGTTTCCATGATGGCTGTGGTTTTAATTGATCTTCAGTGTGCATTCCCCCATTTCTCATCTCATGAATAGTATTTAGGGCAGCTTTTTGCAAGCAAAGAAGCTTTTTGTATTTTTGTACAGTTAATCCTTGATTTACAACAGTTCATTTAGTGGCCATTCAAAATTACAACGGCACTGAAAAAAGTGACTTATGACCATTTCTCACTCTTACGACCGTTGCAGCATCCCCACGGTCATGGGAGGCCAGGTGAGGTGAAGCACCCCTCGACATGAGTGGCATCGAGTTGGCCACACCCACTCAGTCACATGACCACCCAGGCACGGCTACCCAGCTGGTCATTAGGGCAGAGAACCGGTTGTTAAATCATTTGAATCCCACTATTGTTTCAATTAAAAGACGCCTGCTCCTGGGGAGGAAAGCTATGACAAATCTAGACACTCAAAAGCAGAGACATCCCCCTGCCAACAAAAGTGTGTAGAGTCAAGGCTATGGTTTTCCCAGTGGCAATGTATGGCTGTGAAAATTGGACCATAAGGAAGGCTGGGTTGCCAAAAAATGGAGGCCTTTGAACTCTGGGGCTGGAGGAGACTCTTGCGAGTCCCGTGGACTGCAAGGCCATCAAACTGGTCTGTCCTAGAGGAGATCAACCCTGACTGCTCTTTAGAAGGCCAGATCCTGAAGAGGAAGCTCAAAGACATTGGCCACCTAATGAAAAGGAAGGAAGACTCACTGGAGAAGAGCCTAATGCTGGGAAAGATTGAAGGCCATAGAAGAAGAAGGAGACGGCAGAGAAGGAGGGGGCTGGATGGAGTCCCTGAAGCAGTCAGCATGAGCTTCAATGGACTCTGGTTGATGGTAGAGGACAAGAAGGCCTGGAGGAACATTGTCCATGGGGACACAATGGGTTGGACATGACTTCGCAACTAACAACAACACTGCTTCAATTCCCAGAACTCCCCAGCCAGCACAGCACAATTCCAGAGTTGAAGTCCACCCATCTTAAGTTTGCTAAAGGCTAGGTCCCACTGGCCGATGGACACAAAACGTATGCAAAAAGGACACAGCGGATGAGCAAAATTTTGGGGGTGGCTCCATCTGTTGTCATCCAGTCCAAAAAGTGACAAAAATTTGCATAAACAGAACGGAAAAAAACGGAGGTGGGTAGGATGTAGTAGGGATGTTAAACGGATGATCACAGGAAGCCTGGAGGATGTATATCGGATGCAAACTGTTCACTGCTCATCCTTTCTATTTCCGTGCTACTAACGATGTGTAGACGTTCCGTGTACCTTTTGTTTCCTCTCTCTTTCCGTTTTCAGCTGCAGCGGATGTGAGTTGCGAGGATGCCTAGAGGATGCAGAGAGGATACAGCGGACGTTTAACGGATGATAACGGACATAGAACGTTTGTTGCTCGGATGTCGCGGCTTTATATCGTACATGGCAGAAAGTTCATCCGCTCAAAAAGTTTTGTGCAGCTCAAAACTTTTTGCGCAGATGAAATCGCAGCGGACAGATGCTCGACAGATAGAGCATATGAAACACGTATGCAGTGAGTACACAATGGATGCATCGCGTTTTCCAACGGATGGCAAGCTTTTTTTAACGTTTTACATCCTCTTTGCATCCGTTGGTGCAGTGTGACATCGGCTTTAGGTTGAGAAATCCTGTGGTAGATGCAAGTGGACATTTTCAGGGTGGTAGGTGAGACAGTCAATTAGTAAATATCAACCTCATAGTGAATGTTCCAAAGCAGGTGTTGGTATGTGGGCGTCTGTACAGCTCGTACAAGGGCTTTCTGATTTAAAAAAAATATGGTGTACGTGATTCTGCCGTTTGTTCTCAGAACTTATGCACAGCCAAAATCTGTTTATGTAACCAGGGGAGGGAGATTAGCATCCCAATGTCTCTGTGCATTCAAAAAAGGGAGAGAGAGAGAGTCAAAAAACAGCAGACGCCTTGAAAACAAGCCCTATAGTCTTGGCTGCGTGTGAGAGAACAGAGATGGTTCGAGATGAGAAAGTCCAGAATGGAATTTATGTTTCTAAAATGCTGGGAGAGGTCTCCCTGCCCCTCCTCAGTTTGCATCCCTCACAGGGTCCTACTGGTTTAGTAACATGATTAAATATTGATGGAAATTTATCACCGATGTGTTTAAAGTGTCCAAGACAGTAAATTGTGCAAAAGCTTGTTGGGTCTCGGTTTCCTAGGATTTGTTATGTAGAAAGTAGAATAATAGGGTTGAAAGGGACTTTGGAGATCTCCTAGTTCAGGGGTCTCCAACTTTGGCCACCTTAAGCCTGGGGGACTTCAACTCCCAGAATTCCCCAGCCAGCAAAGCTGGGAGTTGAAGTCCTCCAGGCTTAAAGTGGCCAAGGTTGGAGACCCCTGAACTAGTTCAATCTCCAATTCAAGGCAAGAAAACTTCTTCCCTCCCAGTCAAATGGTTGTCCACTCTTTTCTTGAAAACGTCCACTGATGGGAGGCCAGCTATTCCATTGATTGATGGTTCTCACGATTAGACAATTTCTCCTTAGGTCTAAGTTGGTTCTCTCTTTAATCAGAATCAGAATAGAGATGGAAGGGACTTTGGAGGTCTTCTAGTCCAACCCCCTCCTCAAGCAGGAGATCCTATACAGTTTCAGACAAGTGACTGTCCAGCATTTTCTTAAAAAACCTCCCATGATGAAGCACCCACAATGTCTGAAGGCAAGCTGATGATCTCAATGATCAGAACTTGAATGACCTTTCACCCATCACTTGTCCTACCCTTTTCCCTCTAATAGCTCCTCAAGTACTGGGTGAGGCTATCATATCATCCTTAGTCCTTCTCTTTGTTAGACTAGACATACTTAGCTCCCTCAATCGTTCCTCATATATTTTAGCCTCCAGCCTTCTAATCACCTTCATTGCTCCTCTGTGCACTTTTTCTGGAGTCCCAATATTTTTTGGGGGGATCGTGGTGACCAGAACTGACTGGATGCAATATTCCAAGTGTGATCTCACCAACCCAGTATAAAGGAGCCTTAGCACTTCATATGATTTACTTCAGAGCTTCATCTGAGGTGAATGTTCACCATTGATGTGGTCTAGGAAAGTGTGTGTACAGATATATCAGACTGCTGGTCCTAGTTCCTGTTGCTGTTTGGCCACTGCTCTGGTTAGCACCAATGTCCCCTACCCAGGACCAGATGTGCTCTTCTACTGCTCGCAAGCGATCCCAAATACACCTCACTGGGAACCTTTTCTGATTCGGATTCCTTCCAGAGCCCAGGGAAAGTTTGCATTCTGTGATTGTGTTCTTACCCCATAGGATCAATCGATCAATCAGAATAAAGGTGGAAGGGACCTTGCTGGTCTTCTAGTCCAGCCCCCTGCTCAAGCAAGAGAAGGGTCTGAAATACCATTTCAGACAAGTGACTGTCCAGTCTCTCTAAAAACCTTCAATGATGGAGTATCCACAACTTCTGGTGGCAAGCTGTTCAACTGGTTAATTGTCCTCACTGTCAGGAAGTTTCTCCTTAATTCCTGGTTGCTTCTCTCCTTGACTAATTTCCAAACATTGTTTCTTTTCCTGCCTTCTGGTGCTTTGGAAAATAAAATGACCCCTTCTTTGCGGCATCCTCTCAAATACTGGAATACTCCTATCATGTCCCCCCCAGTCCTTCTTTTCTCTAGACTAGCCAAACACAAATCCTGCAACCATTTTTCATATTGTTGGTTTGTTGAACAAACCATAGTGAAAAGATTCATATTTCACATCATGTCACAACCCAGGGATGGTAATGGTATGGGAGAAAGGCCTTGGGGAGAAGAGGTGCTGCTCAGGAAATAGCAATAGCACTTATTGCTGTTGCTATTTCCTGAGCAGGAATATACCACTTCTATACCACTTCACAGTTCTTTTACAGCCCCCTCTAAGCGGTTTACAGTCCGCCTCTTGCCCCCAACAATCTGGGTCCTCATTTTACCCACCTCAGAAGGACAAAAGACTGAGTCAACCTGGAGCTAGTTAGAATTGAACTGCTGACAGTGGGCAAAATTTGTCTGCAATAGTGCATTCTAACCATTGTGCACCATGGATGGATGGATGGAAGGAAGGAAGGAAGGAAGGAAGGAAGGAAGGAAGGAAGGAAGGAAGGAAGGAAGGAAGGAAGGGAAATAGCACTTCCATACCGCTTCCCAGTGCTTTCCAGCCCTCTCTAAGTGGTTTACAGAGTTGGCCTCTTGCCCCCAACAATCTGGGTCCTCATTTTACCCACCTTGGAAGGATGGAAGGCTGAGTCAACCTTGATGATCAGATCAAAATAATCAGATAAGATCGTACCCCTAGATCAGGGATGGGGAACCATGGTCTTTTATGACTTATGGATTTCAACTCCCAGAATTCCTGAACCAGTGGGAATTGAAGTCCACAAGTCATAAAAGGACCATAGATGCATAACAGGGAGTGAAAGAAACTCAGAAAGGAACCAACCCAACTTACTAGGGAGTTGAAGTCCACACGTCTTAAAGGCTGTGAGATTGAGAGGCGCTGCCTTGGAGCCAAAGAGATTGGCGTGACAGAAAGCTATTAACTTTGCGATCTGTCTCGGCCTGCTCTCCTCCCCAGCCTATCCAAAGGTTGCAATCCAGAGTCCCTCCTGGGTGCAATACTAATGTACAAAAAAAACGCCAAAGATGTTTTCCAATAACAGGATATAACAGAAACAGGATCTGGCTTTTCAGCAGAAGGGTAACACAGAGACAATTTTTTTTCTCAGGTTTCCCCCCCCCCCCCCCCC
>BHFT01042565.1:90677-111834 GCA_004320025.1 Laticauda laticaudata
CCCCCCCCCCCCCCCCATGGACTCCCCAGTGTATAGAAGATAATGTGGTAGTTTATTTCCAGCTCAGATGACAAACCCAAAGCCCTGGTCGCTTGCAATGATTCCTGTGAAATGTAATGTGGATTGGCAATTCCTCGGTTGCCATTCTTTTAGTCCTCCTCCTCCTCCTCCTCGCTAGCAGGGAGGGCTCAGGAATATTTGCAGTGATATTGACTCTCTCTCTCTCTCTCTCTCTCTCTCTCTCTCTCTCTCTCTCTCTCTCTCTCTCTCTGTGTGTGTGTGTGTNCTCTCTCTCTCTCTCTCTCTCTGTGTGTGTGTGTGTGTGTGTGTGTGTGTGTGTTTCACTGTGACAGAAAAGAGGAAGAAGCAAACAAGGGTTTTTTTTATCTCGGCAGTCACATTGACTGCAGTAAATATAAAATGAAAAATATAAAATCTGGACAGTGCCATAGCTGGGAGATGCCAGTGCCATTTCCTTCAGAGCCCTCCTTTTTTTAATCACAATACTCTTTGATTAAAAATATTGCAGTAACTAGTAGCAACACTTCAGTTAATCTCGAGATGGCAGGCCTGTTTGGTTGGGCTGCCGCTCTGCTCCAGCTGTCAGTTTCAATTCTGTGGCAAATAACAGCCATTGAGGTTCTCAGGAGCACCCAGATCTTAATTTTAATCTGCTACGCAGGCATCCAATCAGTGATTGGCAAAGAAAGATATACTTCTCCTGTTCCTGGAGGTACAGATAGTCCTTGACTTACAACAGTTCATTTAGTGGACTGGAAAAAGTGATCTATGGCTGTTTTCCACCGTTATAGCATCTCCATGGTCATGTGAATATATGTCCAGTTCCTGCAACTGGTCTTCATATATTTTAGCTTCCAGTCACCTCATCATCTTGGTTGCTCTTCTCTGCACTCCTTCCAGAGTCTCAAGATCTTTTTTACAATGTGGTGACCAGAACTGGATGCAGTATTTGAAGTGTGGCCTTACTAAGGATTTGTAAAGTGGTACAAGAACTGGATGTGGTGATCTGGTTCTTGAGCACACAATGGAGAATTTTCATGCCATCTCAGATGATCATCCCTTGGTTGAAAAGATCTTTTCTTCGCTCTCTCCAGATTTCAGGTTTTGGTTAGGCACATGTTTATCCAGGTGAGTTACAAGACCTGCAGATGACCTTCTGCTTACCTGGTGTTCCCTGGTCTGTTTGGACCTCTTCCTCTATAGCAGGGGTCTCCAACCTTAGCATCTTTAAGCCTGGCAGACTTCAACTCCCAGAACTCCCCAGCCAGCAAAGCTGATTAAAGTTGCCAAGGTTGGAGACCCCTGTTCTGTAGAAGCCCACCCATCACATAGGGATAAGAGGACACCCTCTGCAAACCACCCCCAGCTGCAACAGGCTTGTGCTATATCCATGCTGGCTGGGGAATTCTGGGAATTGAAGTCCACAAGCCTAAAAGCTGCTGAGTAGAGAAACACTGAACTAGATAACACTCCAGTTCGTGTGAATATGTATTTCTTTCAGTTCTGAAGCAGGTTCTGCCAAATGTAATGCCCTTGGACCAGTTAGGATCCAGTCTGCTATGCCAACCCAGAAAGGGGGCTAACCCTGTTACGTGAAGCCATGCTTTTGTAGATAATTATCCAGAAGTAAACACATCCAATCTCTGTCTCGGATTCTTCCTGAAGTCTCTTGTCTTCTGATTCTTGATTTCTGTGTTTTGGGAACTAGTCTTGGATGGCTCACCACTGTGTGATATATTTTTTTGGTCCTTTTCCCAGTGTGCCTATTCCCTTTCCCTATTTAAATTTTGCTTTGACTCATATATTTTGTCTAGCCTGTATCTAAACACTTAAGTTTACATTAGAAGTTTCTCCTCCTTCTCTTCCCCTTTTTAATCATCCCGTGTTTTCCTCCCGTTGTCTATAGTTGACAGCGAGCCTTCCTGGCACAGCCTCTCCTCCTACGTGGCATGTGTGGTGCTGATTTTTTTTTTTTAGAGGCTACACACATAACGTGTGTATCATTGTGTGATGCTCAGGTCTTCCCTGTTACTATGGTTATGCCCCCCCCCCAATTGCAGTGTCACTAACATGTGACGCGAAGGAGCGAAGGAGAAACTTGCTGGCTGTTATTTGATTGGATTTCCATAAGATCTGCTTAAGAACAGGAGTGCTCTCATTCCCGAGATAAACATTTCTTTCAACACTTTTCTGGATGAAAATAATTTAGTAACAAGTGGTCCTTGCCTCGAGCTCTTGCAAAGCCTGCTCTGCATTGGGAATTGCTCTGCTTCACCACTGAGAGATTCCACTGCTTTCAGTTCCAGTTTTTAAAAACAGCTCCTTATTTACAGAAGAAGAGGGAGAGGAGAGGCAGAAGAAGAAAAACAGCAACAATGCGGTAGAAAATGCTTGTCAAGAAATGCAGAAAGCAAAATTGGGGCCTCTGAATTAGTGCACCCACTAAATTGTGGACTTACGACCACAATTGGAACTGGAATTTAAATTGCTAAGAAAGGTGGCAGCTAAGTACCCGATTTTATGAACCTTTTTTGTCATCGTTGATAAGCAAATCATTGCAGTTGTTAAGTGAATCGCAGAATCATTAAACTAATCCAGGTCCCCTCATTGACTTGTTGGAAGCCACCTAGGAAGGTTGCAGCCTCAGTGGCGCAGTGGTTGGAGTGCAGTCCTGCAGGGTATTTTTGCCAACTGCCGCTACCTGCAATTTGGCAGTTCGAGTCTCACCAGGCTCGAAGTTGACTCAGGAGTCTTCCAAGATCTTCCCACAAGTCTTAAAGTGGCCAAGGTTGGAGACCCCTGATTTTAACCAAAGCCTCCTGTTTGATAGCAGGAAAAATCAACAGTTCTGGCCTCCCCTCACCGGCTGCTGTTGTGTTGTTTTTTTAAAAAACAAAAATCCAAAATGGTCACATTGATTTTTGGCTAGTTTCCTTTTCTGCCATCTGGTTTTATGGGAAACAAAAGAAAAATATCCATGTGGCAAGCCATCATTTAAAAGAGAGGCTTGTGGTGAAATTTTTTTGTTGGGGGGCTTTTGTCTGTTTGTACAGCTATCCTGTGCCGGGTGGGCAATTCTGAGAGTTGAACTCCACCCATCTTCAACTTTCCAAACAGTGGTGTGTTTCAAAATAATTTACCACCGGTTCAGTGGGTGTGGCTTGGTGGGCACACTTTGCATGCACACACACACTTTGCACACATGTGCACCAAGCACGCACTTTGCACACGCGCAGAGGCTTTCTGACTTATTTCCTGCAATCCAGCACTCTCCCTGTTGCTTCATGAACTTGCCGTGCAGCAATCTACTGTGCCATGCAAAGCAGCTGCACTTCAAAAGCACGGAATAAAGGCAGGGGTGGGATTCAAAATTTTTAACAACCAGTTCTGTGGGCATGGCTTAGGAGGTGGGAGTGGCTTGGTGGTCATGTAACTGGCTGGGTGTGGCCAACTCAACATCACTCACATTGAGGCATGCATCTCCTCGCCTGGCCTCTCATGAATGTGAGGATGCTGCAACAGTCATAAGTGTGAAAAATGGTCACAAGTCACTTTTTTCAGTGCCATTGTAACTTTGAATGGTCACTCCACACAGGCAAAGTACCAGCAAAGGAGGGGAAAAAAACTCCAGAGAAGTTCCAGAGACAGGAAGTCCAGTCCTGCCAAGAACGTAATAAGGGTTAACGGAGAGGCAGTTTCTGTAAGCAACACCAGAATGTTTCCTTCCTGCCTTCCTTACAGGATTAGACCAGTAATTTCTTCTCACAACCGGTTCTCTGAACTGCTTGGACTGGTTAACAACCAGTTCTAGCAAATAGGTGCGAATTGGTAGAATCCCACCCCTGTATAAAAGTCAGTATGGGAGCCCAGGCAGGCAGGTGGGCCCAACTGCAGCTCAGAGAGAACCAGTTCAGTCTCGGCTGAACTTTGGCACTACCAGTATGCCAGAACCGGGCCAAACCGGTAGAATAGCACCACTGTTTCCAAAGTTGAAAATCAGAGTTCCAGGACATTGGAAAGGGAGCTCTCCAGGGTACCACTATGATAACGATGCCCTCGCAATAGGAAACCTGCCCTTTTTCTGTGCTTTGCTTCATCTTGGCTTCCATCTTGACCCATTGGAGGCCACCATCTCCAGCCTGGTGCCCAAACTGCAGAAGCTGAGGCCTCCGGTGTTGTACAAAGGACTAGCCACCCTGTTCTATTTTAACAGAATAACAGAATGGAGGTCTTGTAGTCAGAGGTATTTCTCAAGAAGAGTTCTCCACTTCTCTACTCACAATAGACTTTCCTATGCCTCCAGGCTCAAAATTTTGGGCCTGGACAATCTGGAACTGTGCTACCTGCACTCCGATCTAAGCATAGTTCAGACAATTGTCTGCTACAATGTCTTGCAGGTCAATGATTTCTTCAGCCTCAACCACAAGAACACAAAGTCAAAGAACAGATACAAACTCAAGGTAAACCACTGCAAACTCAATTGCAGAATAGAATAGATAGAATAGAATAGAATAGAATAGAATAGAATAGAATAGAATAGAATAGAATACTTTATTGGCCAAGTTGGGATTGAACCCACACGAGGAACTTGTCTTGGAGTAAATACCGTATATACATAAAGAAAAAGGTACATTCATATAAGAATCAAGAATCATACATACAACACTTGATGATACGTCATAGGGTTTTATTACAATCAACAATCCAAATCCTACCAGGAAACAGTCAATATAAATTGTAAGGATACAAGCAACAAAGTTACAGTTTACAATCACTAAGTGGAGAGGGATGGGTGAGAAGGGAGTGATGAGAATATTAACAGTAATAGTAGTGCAGACCTCGGTAACAGTTGAACAAGGGGTTGACTGGGAATTATTTGTTTAGCAGTAGTGTGGCTTTCTGGAAAAAACTGTTCTTGGTCTAGTTGTTTCTGGTGTGTGCTGGGCTTATAGTGTTGCTTTGTGAGAAAAGAAGTTGAAACAGTTTATGACCGGGATGTGAGGGGTCTGTAAATATTTTCACAGCCCTCTTTTTGACTCATGCAGTAATACAGGTCCTCGTATTACTTTATACAAACCTTAAGGCAGGTTTGGTAGCAATTTATTTTTCTGGCAGTCCTAATATATCCATTCTGACGGTCTGTGTCTGTCTGTGGGTTGCAGAACCAACCAGAACATTATAGCAGGTGCAGATGAACAGACTCAAATAATTCCTCTGTAGAACTGGATCAGTAGCTCCTTGGGCAGTTGAGCTTTCTGAGTGGACACAGAAAAGAACATTCTTGGTTGTCTTTTTTGATGAGTTTTTGAGTTAAGTGTCCAGTTTTGGGTCCATGTGAGTATCGTAGAACTGAGAAATTTGAATGGTCTCTACTGTTGCATACTGTGTTGTCTAGTATTGTCAGGGGGTGGTAGTATGGAAGGGGGTTTTCTTCTAAAGTCTACCACCATTTCAATGGTTTGAGCGTGTTCCAGTTCCAGTTGTTCCGGTTACACCCACGAGCAAGTTGTATAACCCTCCTGTCTGTATGCCAGATTCCATTGTTGTCTGAATGAGACCAATCACTGTTATTCATCAGCAAACTTCAGATTTTAACAAGATGGACGTGTTGAGATGCAGTCATTGCGTATATAGGAGAAGAGAAGTGGAGCAAAGCCATGCTAGCCTTGGGGGGCCCTGTGCTGATTGTACAGGTAATCAGAGTTGATTCTGCCGAGCTTTCACCTGCTGCTTCCGTCTTGCACTTCTTTTTCTGGGATCACCAGAGGTTGTGAACCAATGAGTTTTGGGCCAGTTGTAGGAGTCTTGCTGTTGTTGTGTGTTTTGAAGACATAAGTGTGTGAGATAGTGGCCTGTAGTTTCTTTTCAAACTGCAGAAAAACACATTCAGGGTCATCTGCTAGTTGTTGATTTCCTTCTTGCTGGGGAAGGAGGTTTCTGAAGCTCAGTGCGTTTTTTCAAGAGTTTTTCCACATAGTTTTGCTGTTCATTTGTTTGAGAATGATTCTTTAACTTTTCAGAGTCAGCTTTCTTTTTGCTGCTCTGATCTCTCTTGTTAATATGTTTCTGGCTTGGTTGTACAGCATTCTGTCACCTTTTCTGTAGGCTTCCTCTTTGGAACGACCGTAGCTTGCTTAAGTTTAGCTGTGAACCAAGGTTTATTGTTACGATTATACTTGCAGGTTCCTTTTGGCGTACACATAAGTCTTCGCAGAAACTAACATGATGGAGTTACAGTTTCGTGAGCCATCTAGGTTGCAGAGGCATCTTCAAAAACATTCCCAATCGATGCAATTCAAGGCAGGCCTGGAGTTTCAGCTTTGCCTCATCCGCCAAGTCTTTGCTGATTTTAATTTTAAGCCACAGAGTGGTCAATGCCTGGAAACGCCCTACCCGACTCCATAGTTGGCAGCTGCAACCCTCACAGCTTCCATCTCAAACTGTCACCGCGTGGACCCACACCCATATTCCCTAAGAGGTCCTTTAAGGGGGCGTGCATAAGCGGAGCAGTGTCCTACTGGTTCCCTGGTCTACTGTCCTCCATTTATCTGTATTTACTCCCTTTTTTATGTTCATATCTATACTTGTTATCTTATCTTGCTAACATCTGTTGACAAACAAAATAAAATAAATAAAAGTAAAATAGTCCAACCCTCTCCTAAGCCATTACCGTTTCAGACAAATGGTTGTAACAGTCTCTCTTAAATTTTCTGTTGGATCATTCATCAAACTTCTGGAGGATAGCAGTGCCACTGGCTAATTGTTCTGGCAGGAAGTATTCCTTGTTTGAGTTTTTTCTCTCTCCTTGATTAGTTTCCATCTATTTTCTTCTTCTTGGCTTCTTGCTTCATTTTTTCAGTTCAAATAATATGAAGTCCAGAAGTTTATTTCCAAATAGAAACAAAAATTTATGGAAAAAATTATCTCCTTAATTAAAAGTGGTCAATATCTCCCTAAAGGCATGTCACACTGCCAACGATGCAAAAAGGACACAGCGGACCGAGCAAAATGTTCCATCCGTTGTTATCCCACTCTAAAGGGCAAACACTTGCATAACTGGAGCGATAACACGGACAGCAAGAGGGACGCAGGAGGATGCAAAGCAGATGCGAACGGAAGCCCACGGAAGGAAGTGGGATGGGAGCGGATGGCGCAACCGCAGGGCTTCCGGGGGGCGCGCTCAGAAGACGCAGACCGGAACAGATACAGCGGTTGCAGGAACGGACGCCGAACGATGAACGGATGCACAGCGGCATGCAGAGCGCGAGCCCTAGCGGATGCACAGCGGAAGGCGGAACGCGAGCCGCGCCGGGTAATTGCGAGCGGGGCGAGAACATTGCATAAGCCCCCCCGGCCTATAAAGGGGAAGCAGCTCGCACATGGCCAGCATTCTGATTGAAATAAACTGCTGCTGGACACTTCGAGTTCCTTGCCTGCCCTCACTGCCAATGCCTGCCTGCGCAGCCTTGCGCCTGCCTGCCTTCCAGACAGCCTTGGTGCCTGCCTGCTGCCTTTGCACTTCTGCAGCTACCTTCCATGGGAGCTTCCTGCCAGCCTACCATCCAGGCTTCCTGCCAGGCTTCCTGCAAGGCTTCCTGCCAGCCTTCCTGCCAGGCTTCCCTGGCTAGCCTTGGTGCCTCTCTAGCCTTCATGCTGCTTCCTGCCAGCTTTGCTGCCAGCCTTTCGGTGCCTGCCAAGCCTCCTTGCCAGCCAAGCAACTAACCCACAACATTGGGGAAGCGAAAAGCCTCAGCAGCCTGCCACCATCCCTGGCAAGAGGGACAGGGCCACCTCCCGCCCCCTGCCCCCTGACTCTGCTTTCTGCTGGGCTTTCTGCTGAAACTGGCTCCTGGGGTTGGTGCTCTGCTGGTGGTTACCTATGTTGAAAGCTGCTCCTGGTCCTGCTCATACCTGCTCGTGCTCCTCGGCACTTGCTCGTCCTGCCGTGCTCCTGGGCTTGCTTGTCCTGCCTCGTGCTGCTTGTGTCCTGTTCCTGCTCTGCTCCTGACTCTGCTGGCCCTGCTGATGCTTACTTACTGTGCTGATCCTGGGTCCTGCTGCGTCCTGGCTGCCTGCTGCTTGTCTGATGATGATGCATGGATCCTGGCTGCTGCTGTGCTGATGATGATGATGATGTATGATGATGATTATGATCCTGCTGGTGGAGGGATGATGATGATGATGATGATCCTGCTGGTGATGATGATGATGATGATCCTGCTGCTGCTGCTGCTGGTGTGGAGGAGCAGCCCCTACTACCTGAGAGCCACTCTGATGAGGGCCCATCTGGTCCCTCCCAAAGGAGGAAGAGGCAATGCGCATGGCAACTGAGAGGAGGCAATTACCATATTGCAGGAGGCGGCGACGAGGATGAGTGCTGGATGCTGAGACGAGAACAACTATCTGTGGCGGGAAGGACACCTGTAATGGACACCAAGCGGAAGCAGGCTGCTTGGAGAGAGAGAGAGGGCCAGAGAGTATGGGTTACACTTCGAGGTGTCCTTGGATGGTGGAAACATATGCACACCTGGTACGGGAAGCTGCACCCTCAAGAAATCCTGGCCAAGGGCCACTGTGGAAGCCTGACAGACAGAGAGACCCTACATCATGGCCAGGTGCAGGCTTCCTGGAGTGGTGAGATCCGCCACTGAGGAGCTCCAGCAGCCCCTCTACTACCCTCTCATTATAACCGGCAGGCCTGCTGACAGCCATCCTCTTCCCGTCCAAGAGTCGGTCCCTGTCTCCAGCAGTGTTTGGTGGACCGTGGCCATGGCGGAGACCCCGCGGACAAGTGTGGTGAGCATCGTGGAGTGCGTGGGCTAGGGCACTCCTGGTGCGTTGGGAGAAATGAGACTCGAGTCCAGCGTCAGTCCTTACCGCATCCACCCCCCCAGCTCCGCCTCCGCAGAAAGCGAGAGCCGGACACCGCAGGAGGGCTGAGCCACACTGTCCTGCTGGAGATCAGAACACCATCAAGACAGCATAGATCTCCTCTCTCACGCTGGTCCACACCGACTTCCGACTCCTCAACCGCAACATCCTCCACTATGGTCAACCAGACCCCCAAGGAAATGGCGGATCCCACCGGTAACCAGCTGGTGAATGGAGCGGATCACGAGCTGGCTCACAACCTCTCAGACCACAAGAGGACCATGCTCCCACCCAGCCCAGGTCTGCTCCTCACCAGGTGATGTCCTCCACGCAAGGCTCC
Source organism: Laticauda laticaudata (assembly GCA_004320025.1). Lineage (NCBI taxonomy): Eukaryota > Metazoa > Chordata > Lepidosauria > Squamata > Elapidae > Laticauda > Laticauda laticaudata. The sequence goes on from BHFT01042565.1 coordinate 99,910, forward strand.
CACCAGACTAACCTAACCAGGGCTACGGCTACCGGAGAGGTTCAGCAGCACAGGCAGCAGCCGTTCCAGGCCAGGCACAAGAGTCTCGGGCAGACACCATTGCCACACCGCTTCCACGATGCCACCGATGCCACCCACGACAATTGATGCCACTGATGACAGCGATGCCACCCACGCAATGATGCCACCCACGACAGTCCCACCCAGCTGAGAGCAGACAGCCCCACTACACTGCTCCGTTCTCCACCACACACCAAGCCCGGCCTCAGTATATCTGTCATCAGTACAATGGGGGCCCTGACACCCCATGGCATGGAGGAAGGACCCTCTCAGCATACGGGGCTGAGCAGCCCTGTCCGACACCTCCTTCAACACAGCTGTCCCTGTTGGTCCTCTCGGGGCCAGGCACTCCCAGGCACCACACACACCACCACAGCACCTGGAGCCTCACCCCCCTGAAGACTGGGAACAGCTCCGAGTGACCTAGAAGAGTGCCAGAGACCGGGTTAGCTGGCTAGCCTGTGCGACTTTATTTGGACCCTTGACTTGCGGTCATTTTTTTTTTTTTTACTGGCTTGTTGTTCAAATAAAAAGTTTATCTTTGATTCACCACTGCTTCATTTCTTTTTTCTAATAAAGTCTTGTGGAAACTTTAGACATGGTTTAAGCCTTGCATGCTTGTGGGATGGGTTAAGTAGCAGTGGGTGGGCAGGATACCTGTAATGAGCGGGTGGATACCTTTGGTATGCTAATAAGCTGTAGGATAAGAAACCTCCAGTGCAAGCATAGTGGACTGTATGCGTCTACCCTCCCAGGTGCCACACCTAGGCCCTTTATTATCAATACTAATGTAAGTCATTGATCACACATTTGAACACAAACACAACTCTTTATTAATGCCCTGTTCACTTGTAGCCCACCCACATACATGCCCATCTCATCGTGGGTGGGGATGAGACAGGCTGAAGGAAGCATCCATTAAGCATCTACCATACTGTCTTGCCACTCCCACCGCTCCAATGCTGGGAGTTGCACAGTGTTTCAGGATGCGTTTGCGCTGCTTCTTCCCGTCCTGTGAGCTCTGTTGGGCCTGGCTACATCCTGATGTGTATCGATCAGTTTCGCCCTTGCTCCATTCCTCAAGGCTCCATGTCCCATTGCCTTGTTGACGTCGCACGAGCCTGTTCTGCAAACCTGTTGGTAGCGGGGCGCAATGAGATTGTGCAGGAATGCGAGCAAGCTTCCACGATCCTTCGCTCACTGGTCGCTGGGCGATGCTCATGGTGGTGAGAAGTACCTGGGAACCTGTTGGCCAGGATGCCCAAAGGCATTCTCACCACGCGCCTTGCCATGCGAGCCTGTAGTGAAGATCCTCTCTCACGGTTGAGTTATCTTGAAGTGTGGGCTTTATAGGTAGGGTTGTGAGGGAGAAGGCGTCATTCCCCACGATGAAAGGTAGGGCACATCTTGCGTGTCGTGGTGCAAGTGGGTTGGATCGTGGAAGCCACGATGAGGTTCCTTCAGCCCCTCCTTGCAGTGACTGGCGTTGTTAACTGGGCAATCTGAAGATGCAAGCCGGTAGCCTGAAGCATCGATGGTACATGAATTTTTGTATCGAGCACGACCATGGCGAAGGAGGACGATGCGAAAGAAAGCCCTTGTAGTTGAAATAAGTGGAACCATGACTTGGCTGGAGGCTTTGCAGGCCACCGTGCTTCCCATCATATGGTTCCAACGTGTGGGGAAGTTTCCACCTCTGATACCATGGCTCTGCCAACTTCCCTTCCATACCTTCTTCAGTGGAGGGGCACTGGAGGAGCTCCTCCTTGTATCTCTTCGATGATGGCCGCCCACCCACTGTCTCTGACCACATGCTGATGGTTGTTGTGTGGCGAACCCTTCAGCCGAACTGCATGCTTTTGTAGGTGGTCCCTTGAGGGCCAGGTGGCCACAGAGTGAGTGCCACTTGAGCCCAGGTTCCAGGCTGGGCCGGAAAGTTGGTTGTTTGCCTTGGTCAACCGGGTGTCAGGCGCTGCACAACTTTCGTCACAACCATGGCTGGAGGCATCTCATTCGAGAAGTTCTGGAATGCACGACGGGTTCGTCCTGAGCCCACCAATCAGCTTGTTGACAGATCCGTCTTTGCTCTTCTGCGTGATCCATCTTCGTTACCCTGACGCTTCTTGGCCGGCCCCTTTTTCTTCCGTAGTAGAGTTCAAGAGCCTGTAGATTGGTTCGTACTGTTGCAATGAAGGATGGTGGCTGCCAAAAGGACTGTGGAACGATCCACGGTGGACATGACTGGATGCCTGGAAAAGGAAGAGTCAGATGAAGGCAGCAGAGGTCTGCAACACTTGGGCTGCTGTTCTGAAAGTGAGTTGCAGACGAGTGCTCCCCCCTTTTTATAGGCAGGAGGTGTCCTTTGCATCTCTAGGCATCCTCTAGGCATCCTCTATGCATCCTTAATATCCGAGATAGATCCCCTCTGCGAATGTTTTTCCATTTTAAACGCTTTGTTCCATGCTGCATTCCGTTCTGCATCCGTTCTGCATCCATTCCGCGTCCGTTCCGGCTTCTCCCGCGTCCTGGCGATGGCCGCGTTGCGCCGGGACTGCGTAGCGGACAGCTAGCGATATAACAGATGCATAGGCAGATGCGTAGCGGCATGCAGAATGGACGAACTGGATACCATTTCCATGCAGAAGTTTGGGCAGCGCCAAACTTTCTTGAGCGGATGAACGTCAATAAACGGATGCTGGATGGATAGAAGAGGTAAGGCAAAAATGGAGGCAGTGAGTACATTGCGTTTCGTTTCGAACGGATGGCAAGGTTTTTTGTCCGTTTTACATCCTCTTTGCATCCGTTGGTTCACTGTGACATGGGCTTAACTCCCTAACTCTAACTAACTCTAGTGGGAGTTGGTGTCTCTTTTTTTGTGCCCATTTTTGTGCATATAAAATTCTTGTTGCTTTCAATGTGTATGGTAACAAAGTTCTGAATTTTCTTTCGGATACTTTATCCATCAAACCTAAAAGGAAAACCAGATAACAGATAATCAGAGTTGGAAGGGATCTTGTAGGTCATCTAGTCCAACCCCCTGCCCAAGTGGAAGACCCTACACCATTTCTGACCAATGGCAGTCCAGTCTCTTCTTGAAGGTCTCAAGTGATGGCGTTCCCACAACTTCTGAGGGCAACTTCTGTTCCATGGGTTGATTGTTCTCACTGTCAGAAAATTTCTCCTTATTTCCAAGTTTAATCTCTCCTTGTTCAGTTTCCATCCATTATTCCTTGTTTGGCCTACAGGCACTTTGGCAAATAGCTTGAGCCTTTCCTCATCTCTGTGGCAGTCCCTCAAATATTGGAAGACCTCTATCGTGTCTCCCCTGGTCCTTCTCTTCACGAGACTAGCCAAGCCCAGTTCCTGCAATCATTCGTTGTATGTTTTAGCCTCTAGTCCCCTAATCATCCTGGTTGCTCTTCTCTGTACTTTTTCTAGAGTCTTTGCTCATGTGGTGAGCAAAACTATAGGCAGTACCCTTTGGTTTTAGTTTTACATTTATTTTAAGAATTTTCTGAGTTAAGGTAAAAACCTGGTCCCAATATTTTTTGCTTGTTCACAAGTCCACCACTAATGACCAGTGCACATTTTAGGAAGGAGGTGCCCCAACCAGTCATCATCCAAGGATTGTATAATGTAATATTTTGCTGTAACTCTCCCTTTTTTAAAAATAGTTCAGTTTTGCCTTTCAATCTCAAAGATGGAAGAATTTGCAGTCTTCAATTTAACTGAGATCTATGAAACAAATATAAAGTAATATAGTAATTTTTTATAGTAATATAGTAATCTTGAGCCCTCCAGTGCATTCTGAAAGAAGAAAAAAATTAAAGATAAACAAAAAACTACAAAACACAAACCTTTAACAAAAAAAATATCTTTTCATCTGTCCGTAACTTCCATTTTCACCTTCCCCTGTGAGATGAACAAGCAGAGAGAGTTTAAACTACTTACACAGTTACATTAATTCCCTTTTAATTGTGAATTAACAATAAGGGAATTTAATAGAAAATTGCTGATTCCACTTCATTCTGACCCAAAGGAATCAAAAGAGGTGGAATGTTTCTTTTTTTCATGCACCAAAGCATTCCTAAGACACACACACACACACACACACAAAGTAGGAGAGATGGAGTTTCTCTTTCCACCATTAAAGCTGTATTTTGTGTGAAGAAAAAAATATTTCTTCTTGGCCCTTGAATGTTTTAATTGAGTAAAGGAGGACAAAAATGAGTCTTTAAAAAAACACCCATTTGAGAAGATCAAGGATCTGCTTGGATTTTTGCTAAATCCCTTGATGTTCCTAAATTCAGAATAAGAGAGCCTGTGAAGTCGGCCTTTGAACAATAGGAGGTGGTAGAGAAATGGCATGGAGAGAGAGGGAGGGGGAGACAGAAGGAGACAGAAGGAGAGAGAGAGAGAGAGGGAGGGAGGGAGGGGGAGAGAGAGAGAGGGAGGNAGAGAGAGAGGGAGGGAGGGAGGGGGAGAGAGAGAGAGGGAGGGAGAGGGAGAACATTTGGTGAGAAAGCTCAAATGAAAAGGTCAACATTCACTGATGCTCACCAAAGAGCAGTCAACCTTTGGAATGTTTCTTCCTGGTTGCAAAGAAGAAAGGAAATTTTAAAGAAACGTTGATTTTCTTCCAGAAATCAGGCGGTTTGTAAAGAAATTGCCTGGTTTGGCACTGCAGCTAAAGAGGACAGGCACAGACTTCAACGGATAATTAGGACTGCAGAAGAATCCATTGCAACCAGCCTGCCTTCCATGGAGGACCTGGCTACTGCAAGGGTCAGAAAGAGGGCTGAGAAATTGTCTACCGACCCCTCACATCCTGGACAACTCCTCCCCTTGAGACATCATTCTAGGGCGTTACGTGCCAAAACAACTTGACAAGGGACAATTTGATTCCTTCGTGCCACCACTCTGCTCAACATCTACTTCCCACAATACTATGTTATCATCCCTAAGGATATTACCCATGTAGTAGGGCTGTATTGCTATTAGCCATCTCATCTTTCCTATTACTTTCTCCTATTGGTATTTTATGATTGATCTCTTTATTGTTTGTAACTTGGGAGTTTTGATGATTTATGCTTTATACTATTGTTGTTTGTACGCACATTGAGAGCTTATATACTGGAGATCAATGCCTCCTGTGTCCAATCACACTCAGCCAATGACGAATATTCTATTTCCCACCATTCCTCCTTTGCTGCAGGAATCAGCTGCTGGGAGTAGTTTGCCATCTCTTGTCATTTAAGGTATATTTCAGAACCTTCTTCCCATTCACTCTGGATTTAGGCTTTGCCTTACTTTGTGTGCTTCTAGTCCTCATGACAGCCTGGAAAGCGTTTTGACAAAGACTTACCCAGCTCTGGTTTGCTTGTTTGCTTCAGGAGGCTCTTTGCTCGTTTAGCCTTGCTTTGCTGTTCTGATTTGTTTTGGAAAAACACAGTAAAAATACTTCATATAAAAAGTGTGGATTGTGTGTGCTTTGGTGCAGAAACACATATGAGGCACACAGGGGAAACTCAGCAATTGACAAAACAGCATGAGCATGTTTTGTCACAATCCATCTAGTGACTGTTCAAAGTTACAAAGACTTTGACTTATGACTGTTTTTCACAATTGCTACCATTGCAGCATCCCCACGATCGTGTGATCAAAATTCAGACACTTAGCAAAGTAATTCATATTTATGATGTCTGCAATGTCATTAATTGACTTTGGAACCAACAAAGTCAATGGGACAGCCATATTCATTGAACAACCATGTTACTTATTCAACAAGTGCAATGCCGTCAGAAATGGTATAGGGTCTCCTGCTTGGTTCAAGAGGTTGGACTAACACAGGGGTCACCAACCTTTTGGACCTCAGGGACCACCAAATTTATACCTTTAAATCCTGTGGACCAGAGACCCTGGGAAAATCCCCCCAAAAGTCTGCAGAAAAATCCCCTACCCCATTTTCCTACTGATCGATCATTCTTTATTTGGGATCACAGGATACCGTCTCCAGCTCCATTTCAAGGGGAGAGAGAGAGAGAGAGAGAGAGACTTTTGGCTTCATGCAAGGAAAGCAGTAGAAGTCTTTCTTTCTCTCCCCCAAACTCCACCAGAAATGAGTCTTTGTGAGACTGGTTGCACCGGCGCAGGCTCTTGGAGCAGGAGGCCCTGCAGGGTCCAAAGACTCATTTCTGGTGGAGTTTGGGGGGGAGAAAGAAAGACTTCTGCTGCTTTCCTTGCGTGCAGCCAAAAGCAGAAGAAAAAAGAAGCAGAAAAAAGCAGCCTGGTGACCAGGCCAGGCATGTGGGGTGAGTGGGGCAAGTTCCCCCCTCCTCTCACTACCTTGTATTGTTCGCAATGTAAACGACGCAAGCCTTTTGTTCCTGCGGGTCATATGGGTGACGCAGTCTTGTGTTTCTGCGCAGCCTGGATTCATTGCTTTGGGGGTGACATTTCTCTGTGGACCACCAAAATTTTCTCATGGACCACCAATGGTCCCCAGCCCACTGGTTGGCGATCACTGGACTAGATGACGTACAAGTGTCCCTTCCAATTCTGTTAATGTGTTAAGTGGATTCACTTAACAACTGTGGCAAGAGAAATCCTAAAATGGGGAAAAATTCATTTAACAGATGTTTCACTTAACAACAGAAATGCCAGGTTCAACTGTGGTCATAACTCGAGGACTACCTGGAATCCTTTTCTCGTGGTCTCTGTCATGTCTGCACAGAACTTTTGGGCCAGTGTGTTGGCTTGAACAGGGGTCTGTGCCCCCAACCCCCCCGTCTTCTGCCTTCCTGGGACAGCATCCAATTTTAACCCCCTTGGGAAGCCCAAGATTATTTCCTGGCAAAATTCTCCCCAGTTTTACCCCTTCCCTGGCTGAAATGCAGGACTCTGTCTTCCTCCATATGGAACCTCAGAACATCTCAAATTTACAATGAGACTTTTTCCAGACGGTGATTTTGTTGTCTTATTTTCTTATTGCTCAAACTGACATTTTGCTGCTGGGGAACATTTTCTGTGGCAAAAGCGATCGGGGCTTCTCCAACCAAACGAACCCCAGCCTGGTTTCCCACAGGTGGACTGTCTGCAGTGCTCCACTCTGGGGCATTCTGGCTGGGGGTGATGGGGGTCGAAGTCCAGCTGACCCAAAAGGTACCATCTTGGCGAAACAACAAATTGGCTGTCTGCAGATAGAAAAACAGGGTTGGTTGGTGTGTTTTTCTGGAACATTAAATGTTATTTTCTCTTTGAAGAAAAATAGACACTGGAGGAGTGTAGGGCAGCGGATGGCTTTGTAAATCGGAAATAGTTCGGAAAATTTGAATTTTAAATGGAGGGAGGCACCGAGAATTTCATCCCTTATCTCTGGTTTTGGGTTTGTTGGATCAGGAGGGAGGTGGCTCGGCATTGTTCTGCAACTGAAAAGATGTTGTCAGAATATATCTTTTTCCCCTTACAAAGCCAGCATGGTATAGGTAATCCTCAACCTATAGCCATTCTTTTGGCAACAGCACTGAAAAAAATGGCAGGTCCTCATACTTACAACCACTGCAGCATCCCTAGGGTCATGTGATCACAATTCAACTAGGATCAAAATGATAACTACCAGGTATTTACAACGGTTGCAGCATCCCGGCGACACAGGAATGCCATTTGCAGCCTTCTGAAGATTCCACTTAATAACCATGGTGAATGAGGTCATAAAATCAGGTGCAATTCATTTAACAACGGCTTTGCTTAGCAGCAAGACTTCTGGCCATATAAGTTGAGGACCCCTGGATGGTGGTTAGAGTTAGAAAGCCAGGAGAGACCAAGATCCAGAGTCCACCTCAGCCTGGTGCCTTTGTTGCGGAGAGAAGGAGGAGGGAGGCATCTGGGTCTCAGACAAAGGAGGTCCTCAAACAGGGGTCTCCACTGTGGTGGGTTCAGGAGTGGGATTCTACAGGTTCGCACCTTTTCGCTAGAACCGGTTGTTAACATTTTTTTAATATATAAATTTTTATTCTAGAAAAAACATTTATTTGACATACATTTAAAACAGACAAATAACATATATATATATATGTATGTATGTATGTATGTATGTATGTATGTATGTATGTATGTTGTATGTCCTGTTTAGCTTCCTTCGGGTATTATCCAACGTCATTGTAGTGCTTTTAAAGTTGTAGCAACGTTTCATGCAGAATCCCATCTGCATTATATATATATATATATATATATATATATATTATATATATATATATATATATATATATATATATATATATATATATATATATATATATATATATATATTATTTATTTTTTTTTAAGCTCTCGCGGTACTTACATTTGTGCTGTTTAGCTTCCTTCGGGTATTATCCCACGTCGTTGATTGCTGCCAGCCATCAAAGCCACAAACAACAGAAGAAACCAGAAACACCAATCAATCAAACTCCAAGTCACTGAACACAGACGCCAGGTTAATAGCCAATCAGAATAGACCAGCCTCAAATTTGAAACCAGGAACTGTGAGACACACATCCATACAGAAGCCTGATGATGGCAGATGAGATTCTGCTGAAACGTTGCTCCAACTTTAACAGAACTACAATGCGTGGGATAATACCCGAAGGAAGCTAAACAGCACATTATGTGTGTGTGTGTGTGTGTGTGTGTTGTGTTCAAAGCTCCTGTTTTTAAATCTGAGCTGTGAGAGCCACATCCATACAGAAGGCCTGAGGATATATATGTTTTTTTAAGCTCTCGCGGGTACTTACATTTGTGCTGTTTAGCTTCCTTCGGGTATTATCCCACGTCATGTAGTTCTGTTAAAGTTGTAAAAGCACGTTTCAGCAGAATCTCATCTGCCATCATCAGGCTTCTGTATGGAAGTGTGTCTCACAGTTCCTTGTTATGTATATATATATATAGTAACATACACACACACATATACATTTTACAGCATATATTGAGCAATGGTTATTTTTTTTTTTCTTTATCTTTATCATTGGACGTGATCTGCCTGTTACAATAACTCCTTCGTTCTTTAATGTTTTTAATTTCTCCACTATAGTTTATGATTAAATTGCACATCTTCTGTCATTTCTATAACTTATCCAATATATTTAATATACCTTTTCTTTTAACCACTCATACCAAATGTTCCATATTCTAATAGTCACTATCTTATTTATTTTTAACAATTTGGTTAGGCTATCCATCTCAGGGCATTCATGTATTGCTTTCATGCTAGAATCAGTTGTTAACATTCTAAGAGTTCAGAGAAACCGAATTAATATATATAATGTTATATGGGCTGAATGGCTGTAGAGGAAGGCGGAGGCAAAGGAGGTCCTGTAAGGAAGGCAGGAAGGAAACATTCTGGTGTTGCTTACAGAAACTGCCTCTCCGTTAACCCGTATTACATTATTGGCAGGACGAGATTTCCTGTCTCTAGAACTTCTCTGGAGTTTTTTTTCCCATCCTTTGCTGGTACTTTGCTTGTGTGGAGTGATCATTCAAAGTTACAATGGCACTGAAAAAAGAGACTTATGACCATTTCTCACACTTACGACTGTTGCAGTATCCCCACAGTCATGAGAGGCCAGGCGAGGAGATGCCTGACTCACCAAGTGAGTGATATTGAGTTGGCCACAGCAAGCCAGTCACATAACTACCGAGCCATGTCCACCCAGTAACATGACCACCAAGCCATGCTCACCAACTAAGCCATGCCTACAGAACCGGTTGTCAAAAAATTTGAATCCCACCCCTGGGTGGGTTTCAAAAAAAGTTCCTACTGGTCCATAGAGCTCATTTTGCACACACATGTGTGTGCACAGGACTCAAACACTGTCCTCTGGATCAACTCTGTTGAACTGTGCAGGCTCACTTAATACACATGTGCATGCCAAATGCGCACTTTGTACATATGTGTACAGGGCTCAGAAATTGCCCTCTGCATCAGTGCTTGTGAGCTATGCTGTTTTTTAGCTCAGCTGAGGTGCATCAGTACACTCTGCCACATGAATCAGCTGAGCTGAAAAACAGCAGAATATAGGAGAGGTAAGAGCGTGGTTGGGGAGTCAGCCAGAGGTGGTATTTGCAGGTTCTCTGAACCAGTCAAAATTTTTGCTACCAGTATGCCAGAACCAATCCAAACCAGCTGAGTACCATCTCTGGTCTCCAACCATGCCACTTTAAGTTTGGCAGACTTTCAACTCCCAGAATCCCCTAGCCAGCTTTTCCAGGAATTGAAGTCTGCCAGGCTTAAAGTGGCCATGGTTGGAGACCCCTGTCCTAGACCATTAGTCTTAAAAATCCCCCACCTCCAATTCCCTGTGAAAAATGGCAGCCTGGGATGGGATTTGTCTCCTGCTTCTCTCGGCTGGATGTGGGCAGGACAGATACCAAGTTGAATAGGAGAGAAGATTAGGAGATTTGGCATTTTCAGCCAAATTTCATGGATAAATTTGTCTAAACCTCAGGGAAAAATTACAGAGGGGTGATTATTTCATAACCAACCTGAATCCCGGTGACTTGGAGAAGAAGTCCCGGGAGTTTGGGATGACATTTTCTGGCATCTTTTGCCCCCTTACCAACTAAAAGTCTTCCTGGCCCAAAACTTTGCCAGCTAAATCATCATTTGCAATGAGACTAAAGTCAATTTATTTTAAAGAGGCTATTAAATGATGACACCTTCAGCTAATTGGGTAAATTGCTGATGTGTACATTTGTGCACCCAGCCAGAAGAGAATTGAAGAAAAGGGAGGGAGGGAGGGAAAGGAAGGGAGGGAGGAGCAGGCCTGCCAAGTAGATTACCCATGAAGGAAAATGCAACCCACCCTGTGCCTAGCCAAAATGAGCCGGGATTGGCATATGTGAAGCAGAACTGAACTTCCATCTGTCTGGCTGTGGGTGGGCTCAGAGGGAATTGCACCTTCCCTACCTCTAAAGAGGAAACTTGCAAGACTGGAATTATTTAAAGTTTTACGCACACTCTCTTGGCTGGGAGGTTGATCTGGGAAACTGAAGGCACTTTGCACAATCTCTAACAAAGGGTATTATATAGGATACTGCAGGAATCCTCTAACTGTGGGTCAAACCACCCGGTTGGTCCTTGGGTGCAGCTCAGGATGTACACATACTGTAGGTCAGGGATCTCCAACCTTGGCCACTTTAAGCCTGGCGGACTTCAACTCCCAGAATTCCCCAGCCAGCTTTGCTCATTTTAGGTGATCATCAGAGGTGGGGGGNGGGGGGGGGGGGCAAAGGGATGGGGTCAGCTGTAAGAGGCTTGGCTGCTGTTGGTGTGTCTGAGATGGTGATTGTGGAGATAGGAGGCAATAGTTTCCTCTCAAACCTATACCCAGAAATGTGGTCCTTCTTAGCGATCTGGCAGGTGTTCTCATCTGCCGCTGAGAGAGGAAAATGAATTGAGATCTGGGCGTGTCTGGATGCTTCTTTTGTTGTATATGATCGTGGCTCAGTTTTTCTTTTGTTTCTTATGTTTCATCTCATTAGCATCATTGCTTATTTCTTAAAAAAAAAATAGAAAAAGCAGATCTGGGTTTTTTTTGACCTCTCTTGGAATTACTTTTGATGAGGAAAAATACAACACAAGTGATTTGAAATTAATTAAAGAATTCAGTAAGGAAGGATGTACATTCACGTCAATTCTTTGCAGGTCTGGTATAGACTGCGAGTCTACATAGAGTCATAGGGCTAGTGTCAGCCTTCAAGATTTTCTCCCTTTGCTTTGCATCTTTTGGCTGCCATAAGTAACAGGGGGCAGAGGGGGGAATGGTTATGGGAAGTGAGCTGGAGGTGTTACAAATCAGAACTTTATAAGCTGGGGGGGGTGTAGATTCT
>BHFT01042566.1:0-24607 GCA_004320025.1 Laticauda laticaudata
GTTCTATATTAGCATACTTGAAATACCCTTTTCTGATTGGTCCACAAATACAGCAATATGATTGGTTCTTCAAGTGGCAGTGATTGGTCAAAAATTGCCGCCCTGTGATTGGTCCGCCTGAGTGGTGGGGAATTCAAGGATCCGTCATTGGCTGCGAGAAGCCGCTATAAAAAAGGCTGCCGCGGCTCCGCAGTTAGACTGATTCTAGGAACCAAATAAAGAGCTGAAAGTCACGCTGGTCTCCAGTCTCTTTTTTTCCCCGCGATCTAACACACTGTGCCACATGAATTAGCTGAACTGAAAAAGATGGAAATATAGGACAGGATAAGGCAGAGCCAGGTGGGCAGGACCAGCTGATCATCGGAATTACCAGTTGGCTAGAACTGGTCCGAACAGGCAGCAGCTCACCATTAATGTCAGCCCTAGTTGTTTTCTCTAGACTGGCCAAACCCAGTTCCTACAACTGTTCTTCATATGTTTTTGTCTCTCGGCCTTAACTCATCCTAGTTGCTCTTCTCTGCACTTTTTCCAAAGTCTCAACATCTACTTTTGCAATGTGGTGACCCAAACTGGATGCAATATTCCAAGGGTGGTCTTACTAGGGCTTTACAAAGCAGTACTAATACTTCACATGATCTTGATTCAGTGCCTCTGTTTATACAACCCAAGATTGTATAAGGACAGCCTTGTTTTCTGACTGCTGGCATTAAAGACCAATCCATTTATCGGGATCTCACAACTTGTTCCATTGGCTTCATATGGATTGTGGGGAGGGAGAAATCAGATGAAGGAAATCAATGTCTCGAGGGATAAACCTGCAGCTCCAATGTGGGCGAAAGCTACAATTATACTTTTCAACACTGAAAAGTAAATCAGATGGTACTGCGATTCCAACAGAAAACACAGATTAATTAAAGTCTGCATTTTCTAGATCTGTTATTCAACTCAACACAGCTGTTTGTTGGGTGCAAATATTCCTGCACTGTGATTTTCACTGCACATTCACACAATTGTATGCTGCGTACCAGAAAGAAGTATTAATCGGTCACATTGGCTACTGAACACCTACGTGTAAATTAAGTCCACAAACAGATAATCTACCTTTTTTTTACATCTACTCAAGTGTAAAAGATGTAAGACTTCATAATATCTTACCTCTTGTGTGATTCTCATCAATAAACCCATAGTAGGCATAGACTTCCCCAAATTCTTTCTGTGTTGAATCATATGGAAAATGGCTTTTTTGAATTTTTATGGAAATTAAAACTCCTCAGTGGAACTTTTTATCACAGATATGCAAAGTGTAGCCAGATTGAGTAGCCAAGAGGTTTTTTTTAACCGATTTGCATGGATTTCACAAAAGGCCCCTGTGAATGCGCTAAGCGCTGTTGACTTCCACTGGGTGCAGGTAGTGTGTTCTGCCTCTGCTCTCCATAAACTAGAGGAGAAATGCTCGGAAGAGAACAAAGGATTAATTTTTCTCTTTCTTTGAAATTAGATATTTCCTTGGCTTTTTTAGCAGTGCTAGCATGCATAGACAGAAAACAATGACTACCTTTTGAAAAATGAATCCGGATTTAACTTAACTCTTGTGCAAAAAAAGCATTTCCATGTAAAGTTTCCTCCCAGCTCATTACCTGACATGGAGAGAAGTGAACTCAAACCCAACATAAAGGCTGCAGAAAATCCTTACTGAGTTGTGTAATTTAGCAGAAAAATCATTGTTTAAAATGTTTTCTCTGAAGAAAATCAGGTTTTTCTATCAGACTTTCTTTGGATCTGCCTCTGCCATGGCCAATTACGAGATGCTTGTTTATCACAAAGCAAACTGCCTCCCAAAGTTTTATCTGCTGTCTCAGAGGCATCTTCATGTGGCCCAAAGCCATTTCTGCAAATAAATATTTTGCTACAGACAGGCCTTTTTGTTTTGCCACTTTCCTTTCCAATTTTCTTCAATTTCCATTTTTTATAGGCCAGCTTCCTATTTTATTTTTATAACTATAAGATTTTTTTTCTTCTTCCTAAAAGCAGGTAGGGTAGGGAGAGTGATGACTATCAACAAGGTCATTGAGATGTACTGGTACGCATGAATTCCATACTTCCTATTGATGACTTATAATCCAATCCTTGCTTCTTCTGAGCACATCAAGATCAACATTAGGGGGTTATTAAAAGACAAGGCACACTTTACATAAAAGATCTGTCATATTTACTGGGAGGGAGAGAGGGGGGAGGGGGAAGGGAAGGAAGGAAATTAACAGAAGAGAAGAAGCCACCTCCATGCAAACATTGCCTCAGATGCCCTCTGCAATTTAACTCAATCATCATCTACAAATTTCCTAGCTCTGACATAGTTGTTCCTCCTCTATGGAAGACAAAGCTCTACTTCCAAAGCGTCACCACCTCCTTTCTTAAAAGAAAAGACAGAGAACAAAGGAAACCCCCCTCCTTCTGTTGCCCCTTTCCATCTTTTAATGAAGAACATAATTAGCATCTTCTAATTTAGCAATGTTAATATTAGCAGTAAAATTGCTTCTCGGGATACCAGGCATTTTTATTTAATCACCCATACCTTGAATGCTTGCAGAACATCTAAGAACTCTTAAGGATGCTTCTCCAGAAACCAATGTGGAGGGGAGAATTTGAGAGCTCAGAAGGATCTGACACCACACCAAAGAATCCCAGATACTTTGGGAGTCAGTCTGCATCTCAGAGGGAAACAAGAGACAAAAGAGTTTGGTAGGATCATCACAGGCCAACTCAGAAGAAATAAAAACTTGTGAATCAGCAACCCAAAGGGACAACAAAGAAGAATCTATGGAAAATGTAGAGCAAGTGAAAATCAAGGATACAAAGTGAGTTGGGCTCTCTTAGCACTGGATCAAGGAGGAAGGACTTATGTGAATGTTGGCTGAGGAATTCTGGGGGTCAAAATCTTCAAGTGGCAAACACCGATCTACACAGATAAAATCTGTTCATGGTCAAAGGTGAAGACTTCAAATGTCACACCAGGGAAAAGAGGAGCTAATATCTGTTAAATTCAGGTGGGACTATTTTTTTCACACCTGGCTTCTGATTTCTGGGCTGGGGACCAATATCCAATAGTGGGAGGCCCAAAACAAAACTATATCTAAGGGTTAATATAAGTTAAATAAATATCTATGGAGATTCACAGTCATTCAGGTCATAGTCGTCTCAAAGGTGCTTTTTCAAAAGGCAGCCGGACTGTTTTTTGAAGAGGAAGAAGATGAGGTTATGCTTCTCATCCAAGAAGCTTCCTCAGTTGTTACTGGATGGTGGGGGGAGGATGAAAGGATAGGTAGGTACTGTCCTCCAGTTGCCTTTTGAAAAAGTGCCTGTGAGGTAAGTTAGATAGGTTAACAGATAACTCCCAGGTGGAATGTAGTCCAATTCTCAGGAGGGAATTAGTGCATTCCAGAGACAGCAAAGTTTAGATACTTCAGTTGAAAGGAAGAAGGTCTGGGAGTTCTCAGAGTGTATCTTTAATGATATGATTTTGATTTAGTTTGGGAAGTTTTCTGCCTATAAATGAGGGACAATAAAGGAAACTGCTTAAAAATAACTCTGCATGACTTTCATAGTTTTTGAAGCCTGTCACAATCCATTTAATAATTTTCTACTTCTGTCTCATTAGAGTCTCTGGCCACTTCCAAGGCAGTGGGATAATGGGGGTGTTTGATTGCTCACAGCTGCCCCTAATTCAACAAAGATGTTTAGGGGGGAAGGAGCTGGAGGCTAAAACATATGAAGACCAGTTGCAGAAATTGGGTATGGCCAGTCGAGAGAAAAGAAGGGTGACATGACAGCAGTATTCCAGTATTTTAGGGACTGCCACAAAGAAGGAGGGGGTCTACTTATTTTCCAGAGCACCAGAAGATAAGAGAAGAAGCAATGGATGGAAACTAATCAAGAGAGAAGAACTAAAACTAAGGAGAGAAATTTCCTAAGAGTTAGTACAAAGGAATGGTTTGCCTCAAGAAGTTGTTGATGCTCCATCACTGAAGGCTTTCAGAAAGAGACTGGACAACCATTTGTCTGAAATGATACAGGCTGGGAAACATTGCTCTAAGGTTTTTCTCATGTCTTATGGCTTTCAAAGAGATGCAAGATGGCAGTCTTTCCTTGTATTAATTGTTGAAATTGTAGTTAGATAGATCTATATTTATTTGTAGGGGACAAGATATTTCTCACATTGAAAGAGTAGTTGTACAAGTAATGGTTTATTTGAAGTTTAATCCTGCAAGGAATCTGTTTAATATTTTAACATGGATATGTTATTTTCATGTCATCTGTCTGATTCTTACACTTAAAAATAAATTAATGCCTTTTTTTTAAAGTAAGAACTTGGCATAAATGTTTGAGTCTATTAAATAAGGACTTTCCATGCCGAGCTAAATAAGAATACTACATTTATATTCAGGGTGTGATCTCAGGATGTCTGCTAATCTGAACAAGATTTTAAAAAATCATCTTGATGGGTTTTAAAACTTGTTTTAATTAAAGTTTCCCCCTTTCATCTCCCAAAAGCCCTGCCTTACTTTCTTCATTCTCTCACATAGTTAACTAGGAGAAGTCTCGATTACAGGAGTGGGCCCACATCCCCCCCTTTCTCCCAGGTGGGACGAGAGCCAAACCAAGATTAAAATCTCTGTTTTCTTGTCACTTGAGACCTCAGTTTTGCAGAGCTCCTGAGAAAGAGCAGGGGCTAATTACAGAGATGGATTTGGAAGAAGATGGAGAATGCCACGGGGAGGGGGGGACTGTCTGAGGTTGTCCATGCAAGCAAATGAGTGCCTGAATCCATGATCTTTTCTGCAAGGACAGTTGTCCGCGGAAGAGCATGCCAAGTTAATTGTGAAAGGGATGGGCGTGAATCTTGGACAGGGCCAGGCTGGATGTCCATGTGCCTCTTCCCCAATAACTGCCCCATCCTTTGTGATGAGCCTGAAGGTTCAGGTAGTCCTTGACTTACAACAGTTTGTTTAGTGACCGTTCGAAGTTACAATGGCACTGAAAAAGTGACTTATGACTGCTTTTCACATTTATTTTTACACATTGCAGCATCCCTAATGGTCACGTGATTTACATTCGGATGCTTGACAACTGACTTATGACAGTTGCCATGTCCCAGGGGGTCACGTGATCTCCTTTTGTGACCTTCTGACAAGCAAAGTTAATGGGGAAGCCAGATTCACTTAACCATGTTACTCACTTAACAACTGCAGTGATTCACTTAACAACTGTGGCAAGAAAAGTCATTAAATGTGATGACCCAGGGTGGGATAAAAAAGCAACAAAGTCACAAAAACAGATGAAGTCCCTTTAATTCCTTCAACTTGGCCTCCAAGGCTCAATTATGATTGACTGGGGAAAAAACTCCCCCACAAACAGTTGCAAAAAGGAAGAACTTCCATTCAAACTCAAAATACATATAAATTACAAATGGAAAAAAACAACACAAACCACACTGAATCAATTACTGAGACAAGGCAAAATAAGGGCTTGAAGAAATCCACAGCTACACACACTGGGAATGACTCCAGAACTCAGATAAGAACTGAAAGACTAGTATATTTTCATTCTTTGTTTCCAGCACTGGCCCATGCACAGTCACACGATCAAAATCCAGACTCTTGACAACTGACATGCATTTATGATAGTATCAGTGTCCTGGGCTCATGGGGCACCTTTTGCAAATTTCTGTTTAGAAAGGCCAATGGGAAAGCCAGATTCACTTAACAACTATGCTACAAACTTAATAACTGCAGTGATTCACTTAACAACGGTGGGACAAAACTCTCTTAACATTTGTCCTGCTTAACAATGGAAACATTGGGGTCAATTGTGGTCATACATGGAGAACTACCTGTACAGTGAGATCAGATCAGCAATTCAGTCCTTCTAAAGGCAGAGGTGGGATTCAGCAGGTTCTGGCCAGTTCTGGAGAACCAGTAGTGGAAATTTTGAATAGTTCGGAGAACCGGCCAATCCCACCTTTGAATGTCCCTGCCAACCCCATCTCTTCTCTGCCTCCCATCAAGTCCCAGCTGGTTGGCTGGGTCTCCTTTGGTTGCCCTGCAAAGGAGAACGGAGCTGGAAAGCAGGTTAGTAGGGTGGGGAGGGAATGGGGATTTTGCAGTACCCTTCCCTTGCCACGCCCACCAAGCCATGCCCATAGAACTGGTAGTAAAATTTTTTGAATCCCACCACTGCTTCCAGGTCTATGGGTGGTGGAATCTAACAGCTAGACTAGAGGGAAGGGTTAAGAAGGGTCTGAGTTTAGAGTCTTTGCATTGCAAGAAGCCTTATCTGACTGTCCCTATAGGAATACAGTCAGCCTGGCCAGATTCATTGCTGACTCACAGTAAAATAACTGTTTGAGACCCTTCCTTGAGTTCTGGTTGGTTTCGCCTGAAACTATGCCTCTTTTTGACTTCCAAATAGAAATTAAGTTTAAGGTGTCCCAAATCTTACAAAGTAGTCATATCTGGAAAATATATCTGCTCATGAGATTTCAGACAATCTTGGTTCTTTTTTTAAAAACATCAGTTTTGTATTTTGGTGCGTGTGATGTTGTGTTGAACTGTGGGAAGGGAAATATGATTTGAATGATTGCTGGTTCCAGTAGCATGCAAACAGTAATAAGTCTCCTGCTTGAGCAGGTGATTGGACTAGACCTTCAGGGTCTCTTCCAACTCTGTTATCTGTATTCTGTATTGCTCTGATCCCTGCATTGCATGGACAGCTTGTATCTTCTAAGATTTCCTGGAAAGGCAAGGTGAAACAAACCTAGATAGTTCTTGGTGATGCAATTATCTGAGATGGTCTGCATCTAGAATGGAGATTTTTCATCAAAAGAAAGTTGGGTGAAACTATCTTTCCAGCAACACCTTGCCTTGTTATTACACAAAGTGAAGAATTGCTGCTGAAGTTTTTACATCTTTGTAGGTTCGCCTCTAAAAGAATTGCAAAGCTCTCCTTAATTGAAATATTATGCTGCACATTGTTGTAATTTTACATTGTTGTAATTTCATCCTTTCATTTGTCTACATGGAAATCTATATCAGTCCCTAAAGTAATAGAAAAATATTGGTTTGAATTATAGAATTGTACTTTGAAAACCCCAAAAAGGAAGCATGTTCTTTAAAAAAAACTCACCAGTTGTAGTTTTTGGAAAGGGCAAAATTCATGTATCCCAGCAAGGACGTGTCAAGGGAGATTTTCATATTGTATAGTTAGCATCAAAGCTAAAGATAAGCAAAGAAGATGCTGAAGAATATAGTCAACAACCAACATTGTTTAAATTGAAAATAGCGTCCTGTAAATTTCCTTGTGGAGTTGTGGTCTGATTTTTATTGTTTGGCTTGGGGCTTTTGCTAAGCATCAGCAGGCATGGGCAGGGGGATACTCATATGGCTTCTCTGTATGTCTCAAAAGACATACAGACATACATGCTATTAGGAAACCTTGGAAGAGGACAATTTTTCTCTGTAAATTTTTCTTTTGTTTCAAATGTGGGCTTGGTGTGATTTTTTTCCTGCAGAGCATTTGACAAAGGCATGGATTGGGTTGCTTGCTCAGAGCAGGCTAGTGCAGGGCTCGCCAACCGTTTGGACCTCAGGGACCACCAAACTCATAATTTTAAATCCTGCGGACCACAAATATGAATTTTGACTGACAGTGGCTTGCTGACATTGGTGGGAAAGTCGGTCCCATATTCCAGAGTTGCAGTAGTCACAGGACTGGCCCTTTGGTCATCCCAGACCAACAGCTCCTCCACCCGGTGCACCGGCCAACAAATGGACTGGAGGACCTGCTCTGGGATGACCAAAGGGCCAGTCCTGTGACTACTGCAGTTCTGGAATATGGGACCGATTTTCCCACCAATGTCAGCAAGCCACCCCGGGGTGAATTTCCCTTCCCTGCCATTGATCTTACCTTCCAGTTCCAGCTCACATGAGTCTCCTCAAGATAGGGTTTGCACTCAGCCGAAGGTGGGCAGGCCATGTGATCAGCACAGCCTTGTGTTCCCACACAGCCTGGATTGATTGCTTTGGGGGAAGTGCTTTGGGGGGGACATTTCTCTGAAGACCACCAAAATTTTCTCATGGACCACCAGTGATCCCTAGCCCACTGGCTGGCGATCACTGGGCTAGTGGGTACTGAAAGGAAGATGGACAGTCAAAGGGAACTAAAAGAGTAATATTTAGTTGGCCATAATGCCTAGTTTAATTTCAATTTAGAATGAACAATGGAAGGTGCTGAGGCTTTGTAATGGGAGTTTTAATTTCCCTTGTCATATATAAGGTAGGAGGATGCTTTGTTCTGGACTGAAGAATTTGCTTGACATGGGAAGTGATTCTGTGTTCAGTTAATGCCAGATAAGGTGGCAGACAGAAGCTGATTTGCAAGACTTGGAGAATTAACATGCAACAGTCAATGGGACAAACCTTTGCAAAGGTTTTTATATTTTTACGATGCCTTATTTTTAACCAACAGTTACTTGGAGCAGTTTCAATGCTCCAATTCATACAATTTAGCCCCCGCCCTTAAAGATTTTCAGGTACAAGAAATCAGGTGCCAGGATAGAGTTTATTTCATACTACCATGTTTCTCACATAATAAGGCCGGGTCTTTTTTTTTTTTTTGAGCCCCCCAAAAATGGCTAGGCCGTCTTTTTGGGGGTGACTTAATTCCCCCCCCTTGCATCTTTGGGTGGGCAGGCGGCGATGGCTTGGATGTTGACCTCGGCATTGGTGGGGCACTTCATATCGGGTTCAATGCAGGCAGCACCATATCCGGGTGTGCAACAAAAGTACTTCCTAATGGCAAGCTCCCCCCCCCCACCATTTCCCCCCATTTTGCATGTTTTAATATAGGCCTTAATTTGGGGGGAGGGGCTTAATTTCATTTCATGCCTATAAAACATGCTGGGACTTTCTATTGGGGGACACCGTATTGTTGGAAAAACAGCGTACCTATACACAGGTAGCATGAAATAAACTCTACTCTGGCAAGAATCTGAACGACTAACAGTCAAGGTAAAATGGCACCAGATAGGAGTTTGGAGGGTGGGGTGGGGGCTAGATAAGAAATCCTAGATAAGAGACAAGATAAGAATCAAGTCACTGTTGGTTGTGTTTTTAATCACTCAAGAAGTTCAAGAAGATATTGGACAATCATTTGACTGAGATGGTGTGAGGTTTCTTGCCTTGAGCAGGAGGTTGGACTACAAGAATTCCAAGGTCTCTTCCAGCCCTTGGATGCTATGTTCTATGTCCGTGATGGTGACATGGCACACGTGTCAGAAGCAGCACACAGAGCCATCTCTTCGGGCACGCCAGCCATTGCCCATTGCTCTTCTGGGTTCTGGCACATGCATGCATGCCAGCCAGCTGGTCTCTGCATGTGCTGGAAACTGGAAGAGCAGCTCCCCAGCATGCATGTACATGCCAGGAAGCTGAGCTTCCTGTTTCCTGTGCACATATGCATACTGGCTAGCTGGTGTTCATGTGCGCATGTCCATCAGAAACCAGAAGACCAGGTGGCTGCCACACATGTGTGTGCTGGAGACTGAAAACTCAGCTTTTTGGTGCGTGCATGTGCACTGGGTAGCTGCTATTCCGGTGTCTGGTGCTCCCCCCACATGTGCGCGCACGCTCCATTTTTGCCACTTTGTGCCAAAAAGGTTCACCAACATTGTTCTATGCTATATTCTATGGGGGTAGTCCTAGAATTCTTATGGGGTGTAGAGACTCTAAATCAAAGTTTAAGTCTTGTGGACTTCAAATTCCAGAATTCCTGAGCTAACCTGACTGGAGGAGGAATTCTGGGAGTTGAAGTCCACAAGTCTTAAAGCTGTCAAGTTTGAAGACCCCTGATCTAAATTGATGCCCCCCCCCCCTTGAGCTCAGCCTGTTGTCTCCTACAGTAATGGAGGTACACTAAGCATACTGGAACTTAATGTCATTTTTTTTTTTAAAAAAAGTAGGGTTGGAAAGTCAATTCTGCTGTAATTTGATGGATTTCTTTCAAAATCTGTTAGAGTGATCTTATGAGGAAAGAGCTCTGCAGAAGGCAAGTTGAAGTCGATTGTTCAATTTCCTATTTCTGTGATCCATTCCAACCTCTTTCATTTTTTGATGCTTTCTAGAGGATTTTTCACACAATGAATGATGGACATGTTGACGGGGCTACTCAAGATTTGTGATTGCCGGTGCATTTGTCGAATTCATGGGTGTATCAGCCAATGGCTGTCCGCTGCTACCAAAGGAAGTATTTTTCCAACTACGGCTTATTGTGGCTCTTCTACCTTCCTAAGTTGCTTCTGAGAAACATCTGATTTGGTATTATGATGGATGTTCTTAACTCTGCAAGACGTACCTGAATGTGTCTATGAAGAACAGAAGGCGGCTTTCTTGTAACTTCTTTGTATTTCAGGAGATCCCTGTTGCCTTTTTTCCCAGTTTGCATGATTGTTTCTTGACCCTTGACACGATACAGGATCCTTGCCATAAAATAGGCAGAAGTATCAGCTGCAGCATCTCCTAAGTAGGCAGTTTTATATCAGTAAGCTAATTTTTCTGCTTCTTATAGTTTGCCTTTGGCCTGCTGACTTTGTTTTTGTTTTATGTATTTGTTTTACCTCCTTCATTTTATCTGTATCCAACCATTGCATCCTTTTTTTCACAAATGAAGGCAAATATACCTGTCCAGGATAATGTTGCAGGATGACCCATATTGGATCCTGTTTCTTTATTGATCTCTCTTCCATGTCTGGAAGGTAAATGCCTTAGTTCCATACTGGGCAATTTTTACTCTGTTCTTGGTCTGCGGATGGCATATCAAAGCTGTACTCCAAGTAGTGGATTAGGCCAGAATAGCGTCTGCATATTTGATTTGATTTATATTGAAGCAGTATAAAATGAAATATAATTAATAAGATTAACAGATTTGTTATTGCAGTCACTTTTCAATAATTCTCCCCTTCTCTTGTATTAAATATTGCAAGCATATTAAAGATTCAGTACCACTTTTCTGAAATCTCTGGAAACCATATCCAAACTTTCCAAGATGTTATCGGTGGCCGTGTCTTGGAAAGTTTGGATTTGGTCTCCAGATAATTTAGAAAGGTGATGCCAAATATTTAACATGTGTTTTCAGTTTTTAATATTGCAGTTCAATTGCAACATTAAGGTGGAACATGTCCATTTTAGTCTCTTGGGATTCTGTTCCTCTGTTGTGGTTAGCCGGCAGCAGGTGCAGATGATGAGGACAGCGATGACTCTAATGGGGCCAGGACCATCAGGGAGTGGACTACTGCCTTCAGAGATTATGGAGGCCGGCAGTAATGACAAGGAGGTTCCCGAGGAGCCTGTGCCAAGTGCACGTACATGAGGGATTACTTGGAGGAAAGAACAATTACAGCAGCACAGGCAACTCGGGAGTAAGGCTGCAAGGTAATGACCCCTCCCTCAAAAGGATAAAAGCCAGGTTTGGAAAAGCATTCTTTGCAGAAAGCAAAGAAGCTCTTAAACTCAACTGATGAACATCTTAATTTGTGTTTGGAGAATTTTGTAAATTAGTTCTTATCTCTGGGTTTTTGGCAGCCTTGACAAACAACTTGGCAAGGCTCTTTCTTGTCAGAGTTAATTAGTGGAAAGCAGCCTTCAGAACAGAATTTGTTATTAAACCTTAAAAGGTGGGGGCTGCTGCCTTTGTCTGTGTTTGATCTTTGGGAACCCGGTTAGGTCAGAACATCCTCAAGACAGGGAGGCCCACAGCAGTGGTGGTTGAAAGCCAATGTCTCCGTGAGATGTGCTTGGATTTTCTTGCAAAGGTGGCCTTTAAAGCCACAAAAATAGGATTTGGGGAAAAGGGTGCAACTCTTTTCCATTTAACACAAATATCTCTCCAGCTTTCTTTCAAATAAGAACAACATTGCAAAGTATCTTTAGGAGAAAATTTAAAAAAAATTTAGCCACCATTTTGAGTTTTGAGATTTCCCAGGCCCACTTCAGTTGAAATTCACACATCTTAAAGTTAAGCCCCTGTCACACTGCACCAACGGATGGAAAGAGGATGTAAAACGGAGAAAAACACTTGCCATGCCACTCCGTTGGTTTAACCGCAATCTTCCGTTCTGTACTCACTTGCCTCCGTTTTGCTTCCTCTCTATCCGTCCAGCATCCGTCTATTGACATTTCATCCGCTCAAAAGGTTTTGAGCTGCCTCAAAACTTTTGAGCGAAAATGTATCCAATGCATCCATTCTGCATCCGCTAGGAATACGGGGACATCCGTTCGGCATCTGTCGGCATCCGTTACATGTCTGCTACATCCGCTAGGCATCCGCTACGCATCGCGCTCAACTCAATTCCGCGCCAGCAGAAAGCGGACACAGGAAGGAAGCAGAACGGACACGGAATGGACGCGCAGCGTTAGTAGCACGGACGAGAAAAGGTGAAAGTGGATGCAGCATGCCAAAGAAAGCATTTTAAAACGGAAAAAAACGTTCGCAGAGGGGACCTATCTCGGAATTAAAGGATGTCTCTAGAGGATGCCTAGAGGATTCAAAAAGGACACATACGGGAAAACCTATATTCCCTATAAAAAGGGGGAGCAACTCACCTGGATCTCACTTTCAGACCAGTAGCCTGCTGTTCAGACCTCTGCAGCCTTCATCTGCCTCTTGCTCTTCCACAGCATCCAGTCATATCCACCTTGGATCGTAACAAACTCCTTTTGGTAGCCACCATCGTTCTGGCAACAGTGCGAAGCCATCTACAGGCTCTGTGAACTCTACTACGGGAAGAAAAGGAGGCGGCCAAGAAGGGTTTGGGTCCGAAGATGGATCAGGAGAAGAGCAGAGTATGGACTGTACAACAAGCTGATGATGGAGCACAGGAACGAAGACCCTCGTGCATTCCAGAACTTCATGAGGAGGCCTCCAGCCATGTAACGAAGTTGTGGAGCGGCTGACACCCAGGTTGACCAAGGCAAACACCAACTTCCGGCCCAGCCTGGACCTGGGCTCAGGTGGCACTGACTCTGCGCCACCTGGCCTCAGGGACCACCTTACAGGAGCATGCAGTACAGCTGGAGGGTGCCACACAACACCATCAGCATTGTGGTCAGAGAAGTGGTGCAGGCCATCATCGAAGAATACTTGGAGGAGCTCCTCCAGTGCCCCTCCACTGAAGAAGGCTGGAAGAAAGTTGCAGAGCAGTGGTATCAGAAGTGGAACTTCCCCCACACCGTTGGAGCCATAGATGGAAGCACGTGGTTTGCAAAGCACCAGCCAAGTCGGGGTTCCATTATTTCAACTACAAGGGCTTCTTGAGCATCGTCCTCTTCGCATGAGGTCGATGCTGACTACAAGTTCATGTACATCGATGCTTGCAGCAACGGCTCATGTTCAGATGCCAGGTATACGCCAGTCATCTCTAAAGAGGGGCTGGAATGCAACCTCATGGCTCCCAGATCCAGACCCCCCTACCCAACGACACACAAGATGTGCCTACTTCATTGTGGGGATGACGCCTTCTCCCTCAGAACCTACCTCATGAAGCCCTACACCTCCAGATGCCTCACCGTGAAGAGAGGATCTTCAACTACAGGCTGTCCAGGGCAAGGCGGGTGGTGGAGAACGCCTTTGGCATCCTGGCCAACAGGTTCCAGGTACTTCTCACCACCATGCAGCTTCGCGCCAGAGACCGTGAGGAGGATCATGGAAGCTTGCTGCATCCTGCACAATCTCATGCGCACCCGCTACCCAGTCCTTGCAAGAACAGGCTCATGGACCTCCAACAAGGCAATGGGGACATGGAGCCTGGTGAATGGAGGGAAGGGCGAAACCTGATAGACACTGAGGATGTGCCAGGCCCCAACAGAGCCTCACGTGAAGGGAAGAAGCAGCGCAACCTCCTGAAACACTGGTGCAGGCTCCCCAGCTGGAGCAGTGGAGTGGCAAGACAGGATGGTAGACGATTAATGGATGCTTCCTTCAGCCTGTCTCATCACACTTGATGAGATTGGGCCATGTATGTTGAGTGGCCCTACAATGAACAGGGCATTTAATAAAGAGTGTGTTTATGTTGACATGTGTGGATCAATGATTACATTGTTATTGTATAATAAAGGGCCACAGGTGTGGCACCTGGGGGGTGGACCATACAGTCCCACTATGCTTGCACTGGAGGTTTATCTATCCCCACAGCTATCTCAACCATCCCACAGCTATCTTAACCCATCCCAAAGGTATGCCTGCCCATCCCACAGGTATCCCTGCCATCCCACAGCTATTACCCATCCCACAGGTATCCCTGCCCATCCTACTGCTATCTTAACCCATCCCACAAGCATGCAAAGGCTAAACTATTTCTAAAAGTTTCCACCAAGACTTTATTAGAAAAAAGAATGAAAGCAAGTGTGTGAATCAAAGATAAACTTTATTAATAACAAGCTGTAAAAGAAAAATGACCAAAGTAAAGTGTCCAAATAAAGTCTACAGGTAGCCAGCCAGTCTCTGGCACTCTTATTGGTCACTCAGAGGTCTGCCCAGTCTCAGGGTGAAGGGTCCAGGTGCTGTGGAGGTGGCTGCTGCTGGAGTGCTGGTCTGAAGCGCCACTGGGTGCCTGGCCCCGAGAGAGGACAACAGGGGACGATGTGTTGAGGAAGCTCTCAGACAGCTGGCTCAGCCCTGTGATGTGTTGAAGAGCCCCTTCCTCCATGCCATGAGGTGTCAGTCCCAATACCGACGACAGATGTACTGAGGCCGGGCGTTGCTGTGGGTGGAGGAAGGAGCAGTGTAGTGGGGCTGTCTGGTCTGCAGCTGTGTGAGGACTGGCGTGGGTGGCATCGGTGGCTGGTGGCATCAGTGGCAGTGGCGTGGGTGGCATCAGTGGCATCAGTGGAACCGGTTGGCAACGGGTGCCTGGGCGTCGATGAGACATGCCTGGACTGGGACTGGAGCTGCTGCCTGTGCTGCCTGGACTCCTGGTAGCCGTAGCCCTGGTAGATCGAGGGGGCGTGGGAAGCCCTGTGCCGACATGGGAGGGTCATCACCTGGGTAGCTGAGGCTGACCGACGTAGCGAGTCCGTGAGACTTGGGTGGGAGAGCAAGGTTTCAATCCTGGATCTGGGTTGGTGAAGCAGCTCAGGTGACTCCGAGTCGTCGTTCCAACACACCTGGTACTGGGGTTCCGCCATGTCGTTGAGGGTCTGGTTGACATAAGTGAGGAAGGCTTGCGGTTCGGATGATGAGGAGCGGTGGACGCGTGTGGACCAGCTGTAAAGAGGAGATCTATGCTGCTCCGTGATGGTGTCCTGATCTCCATGCACGGACAGCGAGTGTGCTCTGCACCCCTCCTGTCTGGCTCTCTTGCCTTTCTGTACGAGGTGGAGCTGTTGGGGATGGATGGGGTCAGGGAGACTGTGGTGGAAGTGCCGTCTCCTTTCTCCCACTGGCCAGGGAGTCCTCCACGCGCCTCCGCCCACGGTTAAAACAACTGTCCGCGGGTTCTCCGCTGTGGGACGCTCCACAGAAACTGCTTGGAGACAGGAGCTGACTCTCGGCCGGAAGAGGACTGGCTCTCAGCAGCGCTGCCGGAGAGAGAGGGTTGTGAGAGGGGCTGCTCCTCGTGGCGGATCTCACCCTCCAGAAGCTGCACCTGGCCCATGACGTAGGTCTCTCTGTCTGTCAGCTTGACCATGGCCTGGCCAGATTTCTTGAGGTGCAGCTTCCCGTACCAGGTGTGCATGTCCTTCCACCAGATGAGGAGCACCTCCGAGAGATGGTAGCGCCCAGACTCTCCGCCTTCTCTCTCCAAGCAGCCTGCTTCCTTTTGGTGTCCTATAGACAGGCCTGTGTCCCTTCCACCACAGATTGTCATTCTCTCTCAGCCACTCCAGCACCTCATCCTCCTGTTCCTCCTCAATGGAGTATTGCCTCCTCTCCCCTTTCTCGCATATGCCTCTTCCTCCCTTTGGCAGGACCAGATGGGCCCTCATCAGAGGGGCTTCCAGGTTGTAGGGCTGCTCCTCCACACCACCACCAGCAGCAGCACTAGCAGGATCATCATCATCATCAGTAGCACCAGCAGGACCAGGATCAGCAACAGCCAGAGTAAGCACCAGGAGCCACGAGCAGGACCAGGAGCATGAGCAGTACCAGCAGGATGAGCAGGACGAGCAAGACCAGGAGCAGGCCCAGCAGGACGAGCAAGAACAGGAGCACCAGCAGGACCAGCAGGATGAGGAGCAGCTATAGCAGAGTAAGCACCAGGCAGAAAGCACCACCGCCAGAAGCAGCATCATCAGCTCCTCCAGAAGCGAACGCATCAGCAGAAGCCCCAGCACCAGGAGCAGTGCCAGCAGAGTAAGCACAGCAGAAGCACCACCGCCATAAGCAGCATCATCAGCTCCTCCAGAAGCGAGACAGCAGCAAGCCCCAGCCCCAGAAGAGCGAGCCCGTGCTGCAAAGCCCCAGCAAGAAGCAGAGTGAGGGCCAGGGGTGGGAGGGTGGCTCTCTGTCCCTCTTGCCAGGGCTGGCAGCAGGATGGCTGAAGCTCTCTCTTCTTCCCCATGGTTGTGGGGTTGCCTGGCTTGGCAAGCAAGGCTGGCAGGCACCAAGGCTGGCAGGAAGGCTGGCAGGAAGGCAGGCAGCAGAGTGGCAGGCAGGCTGGCAGGAAGGCAGCAGCAGTGAGGCTGGCAGGCAGGCCTGCAGCAGGCTGGCGCCAGCGAGGCTGGCAGGCAGGCTGGAGCGAGGCTGGCTAGCGATTGCGCAGCAGCGAGGCTGCACACGCAGAGGCGCAGGCAGGCATGCAGGCAGGGCTGGCAAGGCACTCGATGTGTTCGGAAAGCAGGTCTTTCCCCTGAATGGTGACCTGCTTTGGGAGCTGCCTCCCTTTATATCCACGGGGCTGTCGCAATGCATGCTCCCCGCATGCCACAGTCGGAACACTAGGCATCGCCTAGGCTTCCGCTGTGCATCCGCTTCATCGCTAGGCATCCGGCCTGTTGCATTCGCCTTCATCCGCTCGGCGTTCCATTCTGCATCGCTGTATCCTTTCCGCCATCCACTTTTGCTGCGGCCCCCCGGAAGCCTAGCGGATGTGCCCTCCCACTCATCCCATCCGCTTGCCTATACCGCTAGGCTTCCGTCCGCCATGCACCCATCTGCCCTGCGTCCTCCCCCCGTCCATTCCTTTCCGTGTTGTCCGCTCTGGTTATGCAAATTTTGCCCCTTTTGAGAGCGGATAACAAGGGATTAAACATTTTTCTCGTCCGCTGTGTCCTTTTTACCAACGTTTTGCTTCCGTCGGCCAGTGTGACAGGGCCTTTAATAAGGCTGTGAAACACAGGCTTTGATGTTTATGAACTGGGATCTTGTTATACCTACTTGTTACGATGTTGGAAGGTAAGTATAGGTCCCCAATGGTTTGCAAGAGTCCTGATCATGAGCATTCTAGATCTTGATAATCCTTTTAGCCTGATCACAGCCAGCAGAAATAAGTTGTTCTTTGGATAAAGCATTGCTGTTTATTTTGTCCTATTAATGAAAGTGGTGCTGAGCCCAAGGAGGAGAATGTTCCTTTCAGCCAATAGTCAGGACAGCCTTCTGTGTTGTAGGTTCAAATTCTGAAGATCCTCTCTCTTCACAACTCCGTTCTTTGGGCAGCGAGTATTATTCTCAGGGATTTGGTTTGTATGATCTCTGCAGAGTTGTTCTACATCAGGGCTCTCCAAACTTGGCAACTTTAGGACCTGGGGACTTCAACTCCCAGAATTCCTTAGCCAGCTGTGTTGGCTGAAGAATTCTAGGAGTTGAAATCCACAGATCTTAAAGTTGCCAAGTTTGGAGAGCCCTGTTCTAAATAAACCAGCCAACCTGGGTTGCAATACAGCATCTGGGCAAGGGCAAGATGTGAGCCTTCGCAGACTTGAAATATATTTTCCCCCTTAAATCAAGCACCAATTTTCCTCTAAACCAGAATATTCCAACCCTATCTGCATATTAATCTTCACATTAAGGCTGATGGCCTCCAGATATATTTTGGCTCTCATAATATCCATTTGATCTGGCTGGCTGAAGAATCATGCAGTCAATATCTTACATATCTGAAGGTGCTATGTTGGTAAACCTCACCTTTGGTGTTGTACTGAGCTTTCCTCCTGCCCCTCCTAAATATTTTTTTAAATGAAAAATGTATTTGTAAGATCTCAGTTCTTTTCTCCTCAACACACGGCATCATTGCCCATGGTTTTATTTTAGAGCTGAGGTTATATCCAGCTCCTTTGAACGGCATTTTCAGAGAGACTGTAAACATTGGTGATCACATCATGGAGAAGTTATGAAATTGCTTTTATTCCTGTAGAGTTATTGGATTTCCGCAGCAATTTCAGGCTCAAGAATCTGTTTGCCCCTGTGCTTTAAAAAGGCATCATTTTGCTTGCCAATTAATGGAAGCAAACAAGATCTCTGTAGTATTTACTCTTGCCACAAACTTTATGCAAACAAACAAAAATTGAGACAGTAACAAATTCTGAAGTCCTCCTGATTTCCTCTGACTAATCACACATAATCACAGTGCTGGAGGTCTTGAGAGCCATCTCCCTCACAAGAAAAATTGTTATTACTGCACCCCGGACATCTTCACTGGCAATCGCCATGTTTCCTGCCCCATCCGTGATTTTAAATGTTGAATGTAATACTGCAAAATGATATGCCAGCCCAGTGGACTTTGAAATGGGTCCCGTAAGCTTTCTGAGAAAGTGAAAGTTATGGAGTTAACTGTAGTTCAGTGTTTTGCTTGGAAGAATACAAAAGAAGATTACATTGAGAGCTTCTGCAACGGAGACCAATTCCTTGTGTGTCCAATCATACTTGGCCAAATGAAATCCTCTCCTCTCCTCTCCTCTCCTCTCCTCTCCTCTNTTCTCTTCTCTTCTCTTCTCTTCTCTTCTCTTCTCTTCACTTCACTTCACTTCACTTCCCCTCCCCTCCCCTCCCCTCCTCTCCTCTCCTCTCCTCCTCTCCTCTCCTCTCCTCTTCCCTTTCCTTTCCTTCCATTCCATTCCATTCCATTCCATTCCATCCCATTCCATTCATGTTCCTTGACCTATGACCTACGTTCAGTGAGAGATTTGTTGAATGAGTTTTGCTGCATTTTATGACTTTTCTTGACACAATTGTTAAATGAATCAGTACAATTGTTAAGTTAGTAACATCTGGCTTCCCCATTGACTTTCTTTGTTAGAAGGTTGCAACAGGTGGTTAAATGACCCTGGGACACTGCAACTGTGACAAACAGCCATAAGTCACATTTTTCAGTGCTATTGTAACTTTTAATGGTCATTAAATGAACTATTGTATGTCGAGGACTGTCTATATAGCATTCTATTCTATTCTGTTCTGTTCTGTTCTGTTCTATTCTATTCCGAACAGGAGTTGTTAGTATCTTGTTGGAAGGGGGAGAGCAAGAGAGAATGATAGGAAGCATTTTAAAAAATTGTGCTTGTATCAGAATATGTCCATCCTGGATGTCGGGCTGCAAAAAATGAAAAAAGACAAGTTATGCTTCTTTTAGCCAAATTTCTTTACCATATCCCACCCAAAAACAGAATCTTGCCAAACTAAAGTATGCTTATATCCCATCCCCAAAGCCTATACTCTGGGAACTATTAGGTAGGAGCCACCTTCATGCCCTCTCTCACACACAAACTGTCTGAATTGAGTTATCTCTTGCTCCCCTGGAATGCAGCCCTTCCCTCCTGGAAATCCAGACTACTTTCCATCATAATGGAGGCCTTTTTATGATTGGGTCACTTTCCTCCCAGCTGCCATTTTGTGAGGGTGCTCATGACACGTTCTCAAAGTTCCTATCCTGCCCACCATTTGGAAATCTGGAATTAGCCAGGTACTAGCTAATTAAAAATAAATCACTTGCATTTCCTATTGGTTTCATCATAATAATGATAATTGTGGCAGGCATACTGAGTGGGTAAGAAGGCATGCATTTATCCCTTTCTCTTCCTGTGTATTGGACCTTCACCCTGATCACATTTGACCCTTAAACAGGAACAAGAACAATATGAATTCTTCACCAAAACAAAAGAAAAACAGAAATGTTCTGTGTTCTTGTCTCTTCAATAAGTCAAAGTCCTTAAATTGGAGCCATTTTAAAAGTAAGGCCCCCAAATGAAAAAAGAAGGGCCTTGGATGACAAAAAAAAGGTGGGGAGAGGATAAATTTTAATGATTTGCTTTATGCTTATGACTCTTCATTTTCTATAGTTTCCCTGCAATCAGGTGTATTAATAAGAACAATCAGGCTGAAAGCATCAAGAGCATAATCAATAGCTGTGGAGGTCAGAAAGGCAGCCCTGCTTTTTGAAAAGCAAAAGCATATCGGATCTTGGGATGAATGGGAATGCAGCAGTCCAGGCTGGGGGGATTCAATTCCTCACTTTCATCTGGCATTGCTAATTATTTGTCCCAAATGTTTAATCTCTTTGCAGATGTATTTCTAATCAAAACAGAAAGCTTTGCTTTCTTGTGTGCATTTGTGAATTATTTCAAAAAGTAGCTATTGACTTTGAGAATATCGTCCGCTAATTGTTTGAGAGAGAACATCTGAGGCAGAGAAAATAGAGCCAGCATCAGAGTGTTTTGCAAGTGAATAAATGCTGCGGGTCAGGCCTTCTCTGGTAGGCGAGAAAGAGCTGATCTACATCTAGATCGGGTTTATGATAGCTCGATTATAAATCACTTAAATAATTATTCTGACAAAAAGTATTCATAGACTTTTACAGCCATGTGCATGATGATTGGCAAATTGATCATGCCTGTTGCAGATCAATCCTTTGCATTCAAGGTGGTAAAATTGATCATCCAATCTCTAATCTCAAAAGTTATGTTGTATTTTTGGTCCCCCACCTGCTCTCATGGAGTTGGCCATTGATTTCAATGCAGAAAGAACCACCGAGGTGGGGGGAGCATAAAAATGGCCCTCTTAGACTAAGATCCATCTTAGTCTGTTCTTGTTTTCCACAAAGGCCAACCAGATACTCGCCCACAAGCAGAAAATGGAAACACACTCCTATCCAGAGGCAATCTTGAACACGATAGCACTGAACCAATAATAAGAATAGTTCTGCCAACCTCAGGGAGATTTGTCCACCACAAATTCATCCAACCCTCTTTCAAAGCCACCAGTCAAGCACTGGGAAATCAGGAGATTCAGGCAGTTCAAATGGGTATAAAATGTATTGCAAGCTTAAGCTGTCTACAAGAATCTGAGCTACTAACACACAAGGGAAATGAACAAGAATTAAGAAGTTATCCAAGGTTGGCTGGACTTAGATCTCTTGTGGGCGTGAAGGGACTCATGACTTATGATGCATTTGACCCCTCCCTTGGGCTCTGTCTGGTCATCTCCTACATCTCCTCCTAGTGGCCATCATCATGTCTTGGAGTAATGAATTCTACAAAGTATTACATTGACATTATATGTATTAAGAAGAAAGCATGCAAATCCGTTGGGTGTTGAAATGAACATTTGCCTCAAGAACTTTTGAGCTATTTCCCAATGGAAATTGCTAAATTTGTGAATTTTTTGGTGTAGTACTAGGAGACTGTAGTCTCATTTTCAAATTAAGAAAAGTTGGTTGGTTGGTTGATAGACTGAAGGATTGGATCAATCAATTCCTGCTAAATCCCTTCTCTGCTTGTTTTAAATCTTTCAGGCATGTTTATTTTGCTGCAAAAGCTCAATGCTTAGAAACATTTGCAAGAGAGAGATGCTACTTTTAGATAATTCCTAGTCTGATTTAAATGTTTCCTGCATTGATTTAGTTTTTATTAACCTGTTACACTTCGAAAGCATATAATCAGGTGAGACAGCCTCCAAATATTTTCAGTGAATATTGTAAAACTTTGTTTCAACTCTTAGAGCCATTGAGGGGTTAAGTAGAACTGAGGCCTGAAATCATGTTAAAGGCAGGCATAACTTGTAAGACCTGAGTGAACTAAAAATTCAAGTATAAAAGATTAACTAAGATTAACTAAAGATTAACAAAAATATTTCAAAGACCTTTATAATTACCAAGATCCCATGCTTTCAACAAGAGGGAAGCCTAGCCAAGAAGCTGAATTGAAGGTGAAATGTGGGTTATGCTCAGCTTGTGTACTAAATCTACTATAAAAATGTCAGGTTTGGAAAATATAACAACTAGATTTAAAACCAGAGATTGAAAACAAGTTGAGGTCTGTGGATGATACCTCTTGACTGGCTGAAAGAAGACTTAGAAGAGCTCATTAGAAACTAAAACTGGGGGAAAAATACTGGGATTAATGTTAAATATCAAAAAAATGTCAGCCAATATACTTAGGGAACTCATAGCTGTGACAGCTAAGAAGTAGAGATGGTAGGTAGTTTTGTTTTTTTGCACTCACAAAACAGGAAAGGTGGCAGGATGTTGGAGAAGGAAAGAGGAATTCAGTCCTAGAGAAGAAGACAATCATAGTGTTAGACAAGATTATGAAAAAAGAAGACTGTTTTTAAGACCACCAAGGTCAAAATGGTTGAAACAATGAGTTACTGTTCCCCAAAGGTGAGGAAGGTTGTGAAAGCTGTAGATTGAGAAAGAGTGGTGAATGTAGATTCCTTCAAATTATGGATTTGGAGACAATTACTAAAAATACCCCAGCTGGGCTACACAAGGAAGCTCTCATTTGATGCTGGGTGAAATAAAAACAGATTGCTCTTTTCAAGCAGAAATTATCCAGTTCATCCTTGTGATGTGACAAAACCATGTGCCAAATGGACAGAGAAGACTACTGTTTACAACACAGTCCTTTCAACAGTTCCAAGAAGGCTCCATACCCATTTGCACTGATTCAGGTGAGCTTGAGGATACAATAAAGTGGCCTCTGCAACCATCAGAGTGCTAATGACCAGATGACTGCAAGAATATACGGTAAATCCTTCCATTCTCCACCATTCAGTCAGAACTGAAGAAGCTTCTTGGATGAGAAGCAATATGTTTTCAAGAATCTCAAAAATGCTTTTTCAAAAGGCAACTGGACTTTCTGGTTTTTCTTTGAAAATGTTTCACTATCTTACCTCAGAAGCTTCTTCAGCTCTAACTGGATGGTGGGGAATGGAAAGATTTATACTCCTTGCAGACAGCTGGTCATTTACATTCTTTTAGAGTCATAGAGGCCACCTGGAGGTATATCTGTGTCCTCAGGATTACCTGAGGAGTGCAAATTGGTGTGGAGCCTTCTTGGAACAGTTGAAAGGACTGTGTTGTAGACTGGAGATACATGATGTCATATCCCTACCCCTCTGTTGAGAAAAGGTTGAATTAGGAATGTCCAGCAAGCTAAACACCTTCTCTGTGAAGCTAAAGTGAAAACAAAGAAATGATGAAATTCACCATCATACACTGCCCAAGATCCTTTCTTCTGGCCATCTTTCTGGTTTGAAAACATTCAGATAACAGATAATCAGAGTTGGAAGGGACCTTGTAGGTCATCTAGTCCAGCCCCCTGCCCAAGCGGGAGACCCTACACCATTTCTGACGAATGGCAGTCCAATCTCTTCTTGAAGGTCTCAAGTGATGAAGCTCCCACAACTTCCGAGAGCAACTTCTGTTCCATTGGTTGATTGTTCTCACTGTCAGAAAGTTTCTCCTTATTTCCAGATTAAATCTCTCCTTGTTCAGTTTATTCCAATTGCGTTAACTTGAGAAAACTAATTCCAGCCACCTTTTTCAAGTTTGCTACATATTTAATGGGTGAAAAAAACCACCTCTCTTTGGAATCAAGCTCAACTCCCAACAACTCTTATCAAGGACAAATGTTACATGTTTGAGTGTCAAAATGAAGCCATTAAAAGGAAGTGATAAACTGGGATGGACAGAAATCCTACTTTTGAATGACGATGACCCAGAATACTCTTGGTATGACCCAAAATACTAAAATCCATCCATGCATTAAAGCAGGGTCTCCAACCTTGGCCACGTGTGGACTTCAATTCTCAGAATTGCTCAGTCAGCTGGCCAAGGAATTCTGGGAGTTGAAGTCCACACGTTTTAAAATGGAGACCCCTGCATTAAAGGCTAACAATTGTTGACCTATACCTGATGAAAATCTAGACTTGAACTCTATACTTGTCCATGCAGTCTTCTTGGCAGCAATATGGTGGTTAATTTCCCATTACAGGATGGCTATTTTGACTTCCCAGTCTGCCTACACCTCTCAAGCTCCTTGGTTGTCTCCTTTTCAGATACATAGCCAGTCTAAACATTCTGAGCTTACTGAGATCAATCAAAGTCAATCGACTGTGGCCAAATAGCTGAGCCACTGTTTTTTTCCCCAAAACTAGACAACCAGACTTGTCCAAGTAACTCTGATATTTATTTATTTCATTTGTCAACCACTTACAAGATAATAGGTATAAGTATATACATAGTTATGAATACATGAAATGGGTCCATATAAGATAAATAAAAGAAACAATAGGAAAGGGACAGTAGGCACATTGGTGTGCTTATGCACGCCCCCTACAAACCTCTTAGGAA
>BHFT01042567.1:0-10562 GCA_004320025.1 Laticauda laticaudata
GGAGGAATATGAAGTATGAAACCATTATTTTCGAGAACCCAGTCTGATGTGGTAATAGGGACAGACAAGAAGGTCTAATATCAGCAGAATTCTTGAGGGTGAGAATGGCCAGGCGTGGGAAACCGGAAGACCATGATAAGTCTTATGGTCAAGTGGAATCTCATGACAAAGGTTAGAGAGGACTTGGAAGAGACTCCTTGGAGAAGGGAGAGAGGTGGTTTTATAGATGTGATTTCTAAGCACCCCGGGTGGAAAATGGAAAGCGAAAACTGGGTTTGCAATAGTAACCGGGAAGGTCGAGGTAATAGAGAAGAGGGTCACTCCCAGCTGCTTTGGTTCAGCTCAAGAAACTGTGAATTGTTTGCCCTGACAGAGCCTTGAATTGGCTGAGGGGATGGAAAGTATGATTTGGACTGATTCCAAGTATGCATGGGGGTGGTTGCCACACGCTTGCCGGAAATCTGGAAGAAAGAGGGTATATAAGGACGGATGGAGAGGCGAATTAGAAGCAAGTGAGTTAGTTAGAACAGCCCTTAGAGGCATTGCAACCTCCCCAGTGCCGAAGTATGCAATTGTCCATGTGAGCGCGCACATCAGGAAGGGGAACACACCGGAGGTTTAGTGGGAAACAACGAATGGGTGGACAAATGGGGCGAAGGAAGCTGGCAGGGGAGATCAGAGTTGGGATCGTATCTATCACCAATACTGGAAAAGGAAGTTGAACGAGTAGGGAGGAATGGGAAGCAGAGAAAAAGGAAAAGTTGGAGTTGGAAGAGAGGAGGTGTGTCAAAACCCCAGAGGGATGGCACATGTGGAGGGAGTCAAGGTGGTGTCACCATTGTGCATGAGGCAGAGATATTGGAGAAAGCTTCATGAAGGAGTGGACATTGGAGAATGGAGGGCCCCTTGGTCATGTCTGTTAAACCTCACTAATTTGTGAGTTCTGCAGGATGTGGACAACGCGTCAGAGCATCTGCTGGAAATGTTTGCAGTTTGTTTTGAAAGTAAATAAGAAACGTGGCCACACAAGAAGGAGATGGGAGGGTGACCCCTCAGTGTGTGTGGCCTTTTCCAGAGACACAATTGATTTTACTGATGTTTGCCAGAAAAGGGGGGTTGGAAATACCTGATTGTTGATCAAAGATCAGCTAACAGGGGGTAGAGGCCTTTTCCACAACGAAGAGCCCAACAGCGTCCACAGTAACCAAGATCTTACTAGAACAGATTATCCCACGATATGGAATGATGGAAGCAATAAGTTCCAACAGAGGAACTCATTTCACCAAAAGGTATCTGGCAAAGGGTAATGGAGGTGGTGGGGGTGAAATGGGAATTACACACGCCATGGCATCCTAATCCAGTGGAAAAATTGAAAAAGCGAACGGGGAATTGAAGAAACACTTGACCAAACTACAACTTGAAAATGGCTTGCCATGGACAAAGAATCTCCCTTAGCTCTGCTCAGGATCAGAAACTTGTTCCAGGAAAGACACAGGGGTTTCTCCCTTTGAAATGCTGATGGGAGACCCTATTTGGCCAAACTAGGCAATCCCTACCAGAGTTCAGGGACTGTTCCTTTGGAAATATTTGCTGGCACTGTCTCGGTCTTTGCTTCTCTCACAAACAGGGACTGTTGGTGCAACGACCACTTTTGTCTGGTAGCCAACAGCCCACATGAGGCTGGAGACTGGGTTCTGATAAAGACTTTGGAGGAGTGAAAAACTGCAACCTAGCTGGGAAGGTCCTACCAGTGCTACTGACGACTGAATCTGCAGTCCGTACTCAGGAAGGAGGCTGGATGCATTACAGCAGAGTCAAGAAAGCACCGGAACCGCTGAGAAACCTTGGAAGGCAATCCCAATGGATGGTCAGCCGCTAAAGGTAACCTTGAAGAAATAGCCAGCAGAAACCACCATGGAGATGTCGGCTGAACTCTGGAGAGGACTATTGTTTGCAACTTATTGACATTAATACATCAAAGAAGTTCACAATATGTTGGAACCTGCGATGACTTGGGAACAGACTTTTGGGATGACAATGTGTTCATAAAGGATCTCAAGAAAGGTCTCACATTCCTTGAACATCACCAAATTGCTGGTTATGCATGCACATGCCAGGAAGAACAGGTGAAAGGATTAATCCTACATGCAATTCCATTTGATCAGAACAGACTAAGACAACAGGGGCACGGAACAGAAAAATATGGTGTAGAACGAAATATAACAGGAAGGATTTTTGTTCATTTAAAGGGAAATGACGTATGTGTGTTTTAGGAGAAATGAAACTAGAGGGCTCCATTTAGGAGATTGGAAAAATGTAAATAAGACTTTTGATTATGCATCATCCTGTAGTAACCATAGCTATACCAAGAGTTATCATAAATTAGATTATTTTAATCAAGATCAGTTATCAGATGTGTATGCATTTTAAGGAAATGATCAATTGGACCCGAACATCACAACAGACCTGTGCTATGGAAAACTTTAGGTGCGGTATTGTGTGGGAAAATATGCATACAGGGAGATGCCACCTTCCTGGAATGGCACATGTACACTCGGGTATGCGATACCAGTGATATATAACTTGATGGCCTTCCCCAAGGCCGGATATGTAATAAAAAAGACTCAGAATCGTGCCTTACCCAGAGACTCTGGACCCAAATCTCCGTGGTCTAATAACACCATTGGGAGTTAGCCATGAACACCGAGATATACATATTCTAAAATAACTTCATGGTAACAATGTTCAATGATACAATAAAAAAATATTAAAATGATCAACACGAGCTTTCTGAAGTAAGACAGGTTGCTCTACAAAACAGGTATGCTTTAGACATTGTATTAGCTACAAAAGGCGTGTGTGTGTGCTCTGATTCATTCACATTGCTGTGTATACATCCATGATTTCCAACCCAATATTACAAAGACAGTAAAGTAATGGAAGAACGTATTCGCTCTAATCCATTATCACAAAGAGGTGACTCCTCATTGCCAGACCTGTGGGGAGCACTATGGTCTTGGCTTCCCAGTTCCACTTGGTTTAGATCTACCATAAATGGGAATTATATTGATTATTATATGCTGTGTATTGTTGTGTTGTTGGTGTTCAGTGTCTCTCGTGGTGCAATAACAATGTGTGGAAAGATAGGGAAATCCTTGGGTTCAAGATTTGAGAGAAGCAGGAAGCAGAACCTCTAATGATGTATCAGAGAGAAATCACTCTGAAAGAAGCAGAGGATCTGCTACTTGAGTTTGAGACAAGAGTGGAAAAAGAAAAAAGGGGGGATGTGAGCAGAACCAAAAGTCATGTTGGATGGCCCATTGAATTAAATAAGGAAGTGTGTCTCAAACTCAGTAGCTCTGCTAAATAGAAAGTGTTCCAGTTTGTTGCACAAGAAGAAAAAAACAAGATGAGGCTAGAAACAATGAGGAATTGTTATAAATTGCTGGGTTGTCAGAAACCGTGTAACTGCTTTTGCTAGATAGGGCGCCAGCATAAACCTTCAAAAATATATGTGTCAATTTTGAAAACAGAAGAGATGTGAGCCCAAGCCTCATAAGAGGGGGCGGACAGTTAGGGTATAAAAATGCTGCCTGAATTTTGCTATGAGTTCCTTCAATGCCTGAGGGAACCCGTCTCTGCAGACACATGAATAAAACTTTGTTTTCCTTGGATCAACAAATCTTTTGGTGGTTTTTTATCTGCTTCCACCTCACAGTACTGATACTGTGTGCTTTCTGTCTCCACCTGCAATTCTTTTTATAACCCTGTAATCCCTTGCTTCATGGTGTGGTGTGGGCGAATGCCCTTCCTGATGCCTATGCGGAGTTTGCAGGAGCATCAAAGAGACAGATCATAGTCCTATGTTTGATCTTTGGGCCAGTGGTGGTTTTATTAGAAATGTTATTAAAAGGGTTTACCCAAAGACATAACTAGGGAGCAGAGATACATTCCTGTGTATAAGGGAACATTCTTGCATACCAGTTATACATAGGAAGGCATCTTCCTATATATGAGTACCTAGGACAAAGCTTATATTTCTAATCTTGATTATGTTAAAACATGCATTGTGGCATCACATCACAAATTTCAGTCTTTGGCATTTTGTGCAATACATTATAATGCATATTTCAACATCTGCCCCTCTTATAACTTGTTGATGTATTATGCACCATCAGTTCTGTGTATGTCTCTGTGTATGTGTGAAAGAGAGAAAGAGAGAGAGAGACAGAACTTTGAGTCATTTGTATAGATTGCTGCTATTTAAATTTAACTTCATTGCATTTCTGTTTTTCTGAAAAATTAAAGGAAGGATCAATGATTTCATTGGCTTACCATTATGGAATAGGAGTTAGTGAAGTACAAATTGGACTCACCCATCATGCCAAATCACAGTGAGGTTTGGCTTAAATTATTGTATGAGCTCAATTCTGCTGGGCAAACTAAGGTCTGTGTGTTTATACATGTATTTTATGGAGCTTTGTGCTGCCTACTCAATCAGTTCTATGCAGTTTATAATCCTAAACCCAATAATGGAATCAGCTAATTATAGGTTATTAAAGAACTCATTATAAAGATAACCATGGATTAGTGTACCCTCCAGCACAAGGTGATTCAGTAAAAACTATATGGTTGAATGGAATTTGAATCTGGCTCTCCTTCGTCATTGCTCATTACTTCTAAACCATATCTGATCTTATTCTGATCCAATGGAGAAGACTACATGGACATGCTATGTCCATTCTTGTCATTGCAGATGAGCATTCGTTTTTGGCTCCAATGACCTTTGGAAATCCTTGAAGAAGTAGAGCAATTGTCCAAGCACTTTGAAATCACAAAGTTTTCTTTATAGTGAGCAAATATACAGCTCTGATATTCCTGCTGACATTAGATGTAGTTTTGGCCCGAATTTTGGTCATCTTCTGGAAGGCTCTTAAAATGGAGCTTTCCTGAAGGCATCATGGGCTGACACCAGATGTCTTTGATTGGGGATTTGAGAATTTGGGTTTGTTTATTTTATTGTAGGTTTTGTTTTATTTTATTTTAAAAGTTATTGCTATTTTTCTTTATGCTGTGAGCCACCAGGAATTTATGTACAAGTGTATATAAATACATGCATACTAAATATGTAATTATATAGTACTGCTGTCAGGGCAGAAAAAAAAGAAACAGCGTGCAGATACAATCAATTTCACTTTCTGGAGTGGGCTTGTGGCAAATGTTCACAGAGTCTATTGCTGAAAGTCCTGTGGCTAGGATATTGCTGCAACAAATTGATTTTGATTTCAAAGAAGAAAATAACAGACATGACTGTGAGGGACATTTTTATCAACTGAAAATAAGCAGCTTAAACTAAAGTTTATAGATAGATATGAGAAGGGAAGAGAAGAGAAGAGAAGGGAAGGGAAGGGAAGGGAAGGGAAGGGAAGGGAGGGAGGGGGAGGACGGGAGGGAGAGGAAGGAGAGAAGAGAAGAGAAGAGAAGAGAAGAGAAGAGAAGAGAAGAGAAGAGAAGAGAAGAGAAGAGAAGAGAAGAGGAGATGGGAACAGAGGTGGTATTCCGCAGTTTCTGACAGGTTCTGGAGAACCAGTAGCAGAAATTTTTGGTAGTTTGGAGAATTGGCAAATGCCACCTCTGACTAGAGATTTTACAGTATCCTTCCCTTGCCATGCCCATCAAGCCATGCCCACAGAACCAGTAGTAAAAAAATTTGAATCCCACCACTGGATGGGAAGGGGGTGGGAGGAGGAAAGGAGAGGAGAGACCTTTAAAATGATTGTGGCTGAAAGAGAATGTCTGGCCCAAACCCACCAAGATATCTTTCATACTTAAGGCAGGACTAAAACATACAGCCTCCTGATTTCTAACTTGATGCCTTAACCATTAAACCTTTATTTTTATTGTCCCTGTAAATTCTAGCCACAAAAATTGTAAGCAGATCAGCAGCTCTTGACTGTCATTCACTGGATATGATTCCATGCCACTCTTAAAAGCAGAAGCATATGTATGTGTGTGTGGGGGGGAGAGGAGAACTGTGTCAAAAAATTAAGATGGTGACCACAGTCATGCAATAAAATCCTGTCCATTTTTATATGTTATTCACACAATGTCCATTAAAAACAGACAGGGCTCACACAATCACTGAATCAATTGATTGCATCCAATGGAGTAGGGTGCTTACCATAGATTTTTGCCATGCAAAATATGCAGCTGTACTAATGTATGAATGCAAACAACCTTTTTTTCTGAACTAAATCAATTTTGGGATGCTTCACCCACCATTTCTGAGTCAGCCCTTTTATATGACTGTTAATACCAGATTCAGTTAGTAAACTTTAACCAACACAGTAGTGCGGTAAAAGCTAACATAAATAAGCATAAGAAACTCTGCAGATGGGGAAGACCCTGAAACATAAAGGCACAGCAAGAACCATGCCCCCTCCCTACTCATCTTACAACAGCTGGTAAATATGTGTTTGGCTTGATTATGAGAGTTTTAACTGAGGATTTAAAGAATTGGAGATAAGAATTCTGACTCAATGACCTGAGATAAAGTCTTCTGCATTGTAAAAGGATGTAGGAGTGTAGCTCTAATGAACTTGTTAAAGTACTCAGTATAAGATTGCTGAGAGAATGCAAATTTGTCTGTACCTTCAAAAAGGAGGGTCCAAGGAATTACAAATCAGCCAGTCAGAAGATAACAGTTACAGAGATAGTTGCAGAGAAAATTAAATCTGTACATAGATTCTAAAGCAGACCATAAAGAGAATCTGTGAGCATCCTGAAAACAGTAATATTAATTTCTGGAAAACAACATGAATCTGTCTCAAAAAAAGTGGGGTTGTTGTTGTTTTAAAAAAAGATTTGACATCCACAATGCAGTTATAATCCAACTCTTACTGAATCCGACCACTGCCCCTGATAACGCAGGTAACAATTTGCATACATAGCCAAGGTAATTATTAAGATATCCTATATCACACTGAAGGGAACCAGGCTCAAAAGCAGCCACATTCTATGTGACTAGAATTATACTGCAAAAGTACACATCAGGTGATCCAAGGGTTAACTTTTAGAGATGAGAACATTCGCCCTATTGGATATTTTTGTTTGTTTGTTCATTTGTGTGTGGAGAGAGGAAAAATTAAGAAAACCAGAAAATAAAAAAAAAATCCCTAAATTAAAGATGAGAAATGTTTACTTCTCCAGAGTTATTCTCAGGAGTCCCAGTCAATAAAATCCAGGTGAAAAGGATATTGGGACCACAGGGTTCTATCCTTGTTCCAGCTTGTTATCCATAGAGCAGAGGGTCAAGCTGTAGAAAAATTGGAAGAAATTATTATTATTATGTCTTCTATTTATTAAACATGAAACTCAGTCAACTGAACTTTTAAAAATGTATCACAAATATCATTGGCTGGCATTGATGGTGGATACGGGTTGCTACCAGCATTCTAGATATCAACCAAGTATCGTCTTAAAGTGTACGATGTTCCAAGTAGTGCAGTTTTTTGCAGTTCCGCTGGTGTTATT
Source organism: Laticauda laticaudata (assembly GCA_004320025.1). Classification (NCBI taxonomy): domain Eukaryota; kingdom Metazoa; phylum Chordata; class Lepidosauria; order Squamata; family Elapidae; genus Laticauda; species Laticauda laticaudata. The sequence goes on from BHFT01042567.1 coordinate 7,534, forward strand.
GCAGGAAGCTGCAATTTCTTGAGGTATTTTGTAAAATTCTTGGACATGGTGCCAAGTTCCCCAATGACAATGGGTATCACTGTTACGTTTCATCCATTGCATAGTTTTGATGGCCAGGTCACAATATTTCATGGTTTTTTCCAGTTCTTTTTCTTCGACTCTGGCATCTCCTGGTACAGCGATATCAATGAATTGTATGCTTCAGTTTTTGACAACTGTGATATCTGGCAGTGTTGTGTTCCAAATGATGATCTGTCATTTGGAACACAAATTATTGTGCTCCAATAACTATTTTTATTGTAATAATATTATAATAATTATTATTATTCTTATTAGTTCCAACAATTATTATTATTATTATTGTTGTTGCTGTTGCTGTGCTGTTGTTATTTACAGTTTTGCTATTCTGTCCAGTTTGTCACCAAGAAAAGTTTGTTGCAAACTATAAGTGGCTTTGTGATTCTGGATCAAAAGTTTCGGATGCTCAAATGGTTTGGAAATGTGTTGAAAGAGAAAAATACATGACATGACTTTGCAACAGAGATGTAAGCAAACCAAACAATACATTCTATCTTTAGTGTCTAGAAAGAAAAAGATATCAAATGAGATTATTCCATTTTTATGAGAGGATGAAATGTAAAAGCTCAAGAGAATCTGCCACAATGTTAGAAAAATATTATTTATAAAAATCCCTGAACATCTCTGCTTTAATAAAAAGGTAACGCTGACAGGAGAGTGACCATGACCAGTGTGAAGAAAACAAAGTGGTATCAGCACATTAGGGGGGATGACACATGTCAACAAATAAACTTCTATATTAGCAAAAGTCAAAGAAAGGAATACCAAAAATAACCCACTTTAGTGGACCCTATGCATATTCAATAGCCCAAGAACATGGGTGGGGAACGATGGCCCTTTTATGTCTTGTGAATATGCTGGCTCAGGAATTCTGGGAATTGATGTCCACAAGCCATAAAGTGACCATCATTCCCCACCCCTGCCCTAGAGCAGTAGTCCTCCATCCCCTGGGCCACTGTAGCTTGAGCCATTTGGAAATGGGTATCAACTATCCAATTGGTGAATCCAGAAAAAAGAACTCCCAAGGCATTATTTTACCAAGAGTACAAAACTTTACTGAATAAACCACATAGGCACAGAAGAAGTGAAACCAGCTCTGGGTTTCCCACGCAAAAGCAAGAGTAGCTAGTTCCCCTTTTTCCCTAAAGCCATCCACAGTCCATCAATCACTCCTGTTCGGTTTGTGATGGGGAAAAAGTTTTGTGATGGGGAAACAGCTAGGACATCTGCTTGGTGTATCCTTGGGATGCCAGCAATGTCCCATGGTGCCAATGGATGCTTCAATACTATTCTCCCTCCCTTGAATTCCATCCACCACCTTCCCTGTTATTGTTAAGCTGCGACCAAAGGAAAAAATGTAGGTGAAAGTGCAAATCAGTCTTGACACTGAGCTGTGGGAGGAGCAAGTGTGCATGTGCATCCCCACTTACATGAGCAGCAAGCAACTGTATGTGCTCCATTTGCACATGCAGCAGACATGTGTACCTGCCGCTAGCACAAATAGGACCACATGCTCATGTAGTACCATCCCTTCTCCCCTCTCCAGCCAGTCTGAAAAACTGGAAAGGTTTGGGAACTGTGCCCTAGAGCAGTGGTCTCCCACCAGTGGGCCGGGGACCATTGGTGGTATGTGAGGAAATTTTGGTGGTCCACAGATAAATGTCACCCTCCAAAGCACCCCCCAAAGCAATTAATCCAGGCTGTGCAGGAACATAAGGCTGTGCTGCCCACATGACCCATGGGAACACAAGGCTTGCATTGCAAACAACATGAGGTAGTGAGGGGAGGGGGGAAAGGGCAGAGGGGGGGACTTGCCCCACTCACCGCATGCATCTCGCCTGGCCACCAGGCTGCTTCTTTCCACTTCTTTCTTCTGCTTTTGGCTGCACACAAGGAAAGCAATGAAAGTCGTTCTCTCGCCAAACTCCGCCAGAAATGAGTCTTTGGAACCCTGTAAGGTATCCTGCTCCAAGAGGCTGCACCAGTGCGACAAGTCTCACAAAGACACATTTCTGGCTGAGTTTGGGGGAGAGAAAGAAAGACTTCTGTTGTTTCTGTTACTTTACTTGCATGAAGCCAAAGGTCTCTCTCTCTCTCCCCCTGAGAATGGAGCTGGAGACGGTGTCCTGCAATCCCAAATAAAGAATGATTGATCGGTAGGAAAACGGGGTGGTGAATTTTCCTGCAAACCTTTTTTGGGATTTTCCCAGAGTCTCTGGTCCATGGGATTTAAAATTGATGGTTCCTGAAGTCCAAAAGGTTGGCGACCCCTGCCCTAGAGTATTGATTATCGATATCAATTTTATTAAAATTCTACACATAAAATAAACATAAAAATACAATTCATAATCATATACAAAAACATCAACCTACAAATATAAAACTAAACATCTAAGTTAGAAAAACAAACCCTATAATCCACTTCCACCTTCACCTTCACTTTCTTCATGGATCCCTCAATCATTTCTTATTCTATTTTTACAATCACTATTTAAACTTCCTGTTATCTCCCCTTATTTAATCTATTAAAATCCTTTGTCATCAGGTTATTTTTTTCCTCTATTTTTGTAATATAATCCATAAATAAACTCTAGTGTTTAATAAAAACCTTGGTAGATTTTTCTGTCACTACACATATCAGTTTTGTCATCTCTGCCAAATCCATAACTTTAAATATCCAATTTTCAGTATTCAAAGCACCTTTATTTTTCCATTTCTGCACATATAGTAATCTTGCCATTGTGATCATATACAACAATAAGGCACCATGCTTTTTATTCAGCTCTTCTTCCATAACTCTAGCAAGTGTACTTATGCTTTTATTGGGAAAGATTTCCCATTATTTTCCTGAAAACATTATATATATATAATAAGAAGAAAAAGAAAAGAAATACATCTTTATATATTCATTATTTTCTAAAATTCTATATATTCTATTATTGTATTTTGTT
>BHFT01042568.1:0-17786 GCA_004320025.1 Laticauda laticaudata
GGCGATTTGTTGCCAGACAAAAACCTGTTCAGACTGTTTCACCTTTTATACAGCAAGGAAAAAGAGAAGATGTCCAAGATGCTATGGCGTCCGAAGAATGGGATCATGGAAAGAAATGGAGTTTGGAACTGTATGACCAACGTTGATGATGGAGCTGAGGAATGAAGACCCTCGTGCATTCCATCACTTCATGCAAGGATGCCACCAGCCCATGTTTGACGACTTGTAGAGCGTCTGAGACCCAAGGTTAGACCAAGCCCGAGCACCAACTTCCGTCCCAACCTGGACCCTGGATTGAAGTGGAACAAGTGACTCTGCTGCCACCTGGCCTCCGGGAACACATACAGAAACTGTCAGCATGCGGTGGAGTGGTGCCAACACAACAGCAATCAGCAAAGTGGTCAGAGAAGTGGTGCAGCTATCATCGAAGAAAACATGGAGAGCATCTCAAATGCCCCACCATTGAAACAACTAGGAGAAAACTTGCAGAAAGAGGTGGTCAGAGGTGGAACTTCCCATACCCGTTGAGCCAAAATAGATGGAAAAAACACGTTGGCCCTGCAAAGCTTTCCAGCCACTCAGAGGTCCACTTATTAGAACTACAAGGCTTCTTTCAGTATTCATCCCTCTTGCCATGGTCGATGCTGACTACAACTTCCATGTAGACAATGCGATGCTTCAGGCACAACGGGTCAGTTTGTGCATGGGCCAGGTAATTATAAAATGCAGAGTGACCTCACGGAGGGGCTGGCAACGCAACCATCATGTGTTTTCGAAGATCGCAGACCCCCTAAATCCAATGGGACAAGAGCAGAAGATATGCCCTACTTATTAGTTGGTGATGACCGCCTTTTCTCTCCTCAGAAATCTAACCTCATGAAGCGTAAAGTTCAAGATACACCGTAAACTATCCCTGAAGAGTAGGATCTCTTCAAAGCTAACAGGCTGTACCAGAGCAGGACGGGTTGGTGGAGTAGACTGCCGTATGGCATCCTGGCCAAACATGGTTCCAGATACTTCTCACCACCACCATCACAGCATGAGCCACAGACTGTGAGGAGAGCATCAATGGAAAGCTTGCTGCATCTGCCACTACAGTCTCATGCCGCACCCGCTTACCGCAGTGTGATAGGCGTTTTGGCAGAACAGACTTTGTCGCAGCTGTTCACAAGGGAAATGGGAACATGAGCCTGTGTGAATGGAGGGCAAAAGGATGAAACCTGACAGACACTGTGGATGTACACCAGCCCCAATAGAGCTTCACGTTGAAGGGAAGAACAGCGCAACCGTACTGAGGGCACACTGGTGCGAACTCCCCAGAGTGGAGCAGGGGATGGCAAGAACACGGATGATAGAGATTAATGGATGCTTCCTGAGCCCTGTCACATAAGATACATTGATGAGATTGTGCCAGTGTATGTTGGGTGGGCGACATATGAACAGGGCATTGTAAAAAGAAGTTTATAGTATTCGTCTTGTATGTTTGACATGTGTGGATCAATGACTTACATTGTTTATTGATAATAAAGGGCCGATAGGTGTTGGCACCTGGAGGGGGACCAATACAGTTCCCACTATGCTTGCACTGGAGGTTATTCCCTATCCACAAGGCATGCAACATTTTATGAAGTAAAAAAAGTGAACCGAAGCTCTTAGAAAGATAATCTTTATTAACTGTTATCAAAGGGAAACTTCAGGACTTTATTAAAAAAGCAAAATGAAACCAAGTAAAGGTGTCTTAAGCCAAGATAAAATTTACAAGTAAACAACTTCATCTCTGACACTATTGCTCAAGTCCACATCTGAGTCATGTCCATGTACTCAGCTTTATAGCGGGCGAGGGACTGGTGAAAGGTGGCTGTGGCTTCGAGTGGCTGGTCTGAGGCCAACCATGGCGTGCTTGGCCCCGAGGGTAACAATAGGGGTGGTGGTTTCAGGAAGCTGTCTGAGAAGCTGACTACAGTCCCGTGAGTGTGAGAGGCCCCCTTTCCCCCAAAATTCAAAGGGGAAACTCATGAGAATGTCAGGCCGATACTGATGACAATGACTCGCTGAGTTAAGATCATTGCTGTGGGGGGAGGAAAGAAAGAGTGTAGTGGGGCTGTCTGGTGCGGCAGCTGGGTGAGGAATGGACGTCGTGGCTTGCGAGAACCGTGGGCCTGGACTGTGGAAAGCCGTCTGTCTTTGCTTGTAGGAATTTCTGTAGTCGTAGTATGGTAGGTGGTGGGCGGGTTGAAAGCTGTGGCCAAGGGCTGTTGACATCAACCTGGGGTTGAGAGGAGACAGACCTGGACTGGGTAGGAGCAGCTGCAGCTGGGCCTGAGGGTTGTGCAGTAAACGTGCTGTGATTCTTCTGCTTCATCACCTTGTATGCGGCCTCAGGCAGGTCCCTCAGCGGAGCTGGTCTCGATGTATAGGTATGAAAGGTATGTCCGGCCCATAGGATGCTCTGTCCAATGCGACACAGCTGGAGAGAGAACTGTGTTTGGTCGTTACATTGTATCGCGCGATCTCGCAACAACACACTGTGGTTTCTGGCCTCCAGTAAATGCTTGCTCCTGGCCTGCTCCTCTGGAGCTGGGGGTGGGGATGGGGGTGGATTGGACCTCTGGTGGCTTGCTGCTTCTTCCTCCATTTGTGACATTCAGGGGTGTCATTCTCCCTCACAGATCCTCCAAGTCTGGCTGGCATGGGAGGCAACGCTGTTGGGGGAGTCTCTGCTTGGTGGGGCCCTCTGAAGACACCCTATCTTGACAGGGGTAGCTGCTCTGCTGGAAGAGGACTGCTGTCTGTGGCTGTCTGAGGGAGAGGGATGCACAAGGGCTTGCTCCTCGTTGTGGCGGATCTAACCTCCCGGAAACTGCATTGGCCATTGACGTACATCTCCCGGTCAGTGTGCCTTGACAGTGGCCTGCCCGGAATTACTTGAGTGTAGCTTTGCCATCCAGGTGTGCAGTGTGCTTCTTACCAATCCTAGGTATATTCATTGCACAGTGTACCCCAGCCTCTCTGCCTTGTCTCTCCAAGCTGCCTGTTTCTCTTCTTGTGTGTCGCGAATAGAGTCTGTGGCCTCTCTCTCTCCAGAGTGTAGCTTTTGTTCTCTACCTCAGCCATTCCAAGCACCATCATCGCTCGATAGCCCTTGGAAACAGTGGTACTGTGTGCCTCTCTCCCTTCTCCTTCCTTGCCTCTTGCCTCCCCTGGCAGGGCTTCAGCAGGGCCCATGTTGCAGCTCAGGGTCCTTGAGCAAAGCAGGGCCTTCAGCTTGAGCAGCAAGGGCCCTTCAGCAGCAGGCTTTTAGGGCCTTGGGGCTAGTCCACCACAGGAGCAGCAGCAAACAGAAAGCACAGCAGCAGAAGCAGCAAGCAGCAGCAGAAGGAGGTTCAGAGTCAGTGCCAACACTTGAGGGAGGAGGTGCAATTGGTTTCGCCTTCTTGCCAGGGCTGGAAACGAGTAGGCCACCGGCTTCCTCTTATTGCACTGATGGATACTCTACCATGAACGTGTCTGTACTAGGATGTTATGTGACAGCAGGTCGGATTTCACGCCCGTTTTGCTGACGAATGCATGCGTAGCGCAGTACCTTTAATTCTGCGTCACTCTATGCCATCTCCTCACTCCCTGCATGCGCAGTCGAATTTTTGGATCACAATATACACCCGCAGGGCGGGCATTCCGTTCTTGTTCTATAGGTGTCCGAGTGATGCAATCTGCTTCATCCGCTATGCATCTGCCCCTTCGAGCTATGCGTCCGCTTCGCAATTCTCTCCCGAAGCCCTTCGGAGGTGTCAATTGCTTCCATTGCTTCCATCCGCTGTCATCGCTAGCTACCTATGAACATCCCATATAACACCCTGCTACGATATAAAGCCCACCGTCCGTACCTTCTTTCCATATTCTGTTCCGTTCTCCTTTATGCAAATTTTTGCCACTTTGTTGGACTGGATGACAATGGACTGGAGCCACCGGTCCAAAATTTTTGCGTCGTGCCGCTGTGTCCTTTATGCATACAATTTTGCAAATCCGTCGGCTCAGGGGATCCTTAGCCTTTTACTCCAAGCAAAATATATTCTTTTCATCTTCATGCACATTCTTACCGTTGTTATTATTCATGCTATAATGTATTTTTGAGTAGTCTGGAGAAAACTAAATTATAGAAGTAAATGGGGTTAGGCTTGCTACGGGTTTTAGCCCTGGGTTTGGGAGAACCATTAAGCTTGACATCTCACTGGCACAGTTTTCAAAGGAACTGCCAAATTTCCCCTACCTCTGGGAGAGGCCCCACCCCACTGCACCCTGTCGTCGTATGGCAAAGGTAGGAGGCTCATAAGTTATTTTAAAATATAAAAACTTGGATTATTAAACTCCTTAATAATGCAAAAAAAAGTCATCTGTGATTCTTAGCTTTTCTATTATAATATTATTGGCACTGCTCAAATGAGGACTCAGTATATGATTTAACATGATACTACATGTAGGCAGATCATTTTAGTCCAGAAATGTATTCCTAATTGGCAATTGCTTTGGCTAGTTTGGAACATCACAGTGATGTAAAAGCGTTACAAGTTAATACAGGACGTCTGAAATGAAAAAATCTTTTGCAGAGAAAGAGCCAGCAAGAAAAAGTATAATTTATCCTTTCTGTATTGGCCACTTGGATCTGCACTATTCTAGTTGGTTGTTACCTTATACACTCCACTCACACTGACACCACATAGATCCAGGATACGTCTATCAGAAATATAGGGATAAATTATACCTTTTAGTTCTTAGCTGGTTTTCTCTGCAAGAATTTTTTCATTCAGCACAGTTGTATTTACTTGTAAGCCTTCCACATCAGCTGTGATAGTTCAAACTACAAAGATTGCAATTAGGAATAGCGAGTCTACTGAAGAATGATTCTTGCCTACATGTAAGTTATGTGGTTAAAATACATAACTGAGTACCTCAATTCACTGCGAATTTAAATATTATAAGAAAACTAAGAATCACAGATTAGAGTATTTTTTGTTAAGGTTAAAAACCAGTTTTTAAATTTTAAAATGTGGAAAGCTCTATGGCAGAGCGGTTTTACCTTTGCCATTTTTATATCAGGGGTTGAGTGGGGTGGGGCCAGGCCAGAGGTGGGAATTTTTTGCAGTTCCTTTGCAAACTGGCGACAATAATGTCCAGGCTATGGTCTTCTCCACAAACCCAGGCAAGACCCGTGCAGCCTACCCCCGCATTTACTTTCTATAATTTAGTAACTCCTAGACTTACAAAATATATTAAGCCTGAATAAAACAGGTAAGAATGCGGTGCAGAATGAAAAGAATATTACGTTTTGCTCGAGTGAGAGAACTGCGTTAATCCATTATTATTGAAGTGCAAAGTTCGGCAAAAGTGTTGGGAATAAGTGACAAAAGGGAATAAGCGAGATTAATCGTCGAGGGGAGGGTTAGAGATGACTACGAGTGTCATCCAGCCTCCTATAATAAAGTGGCTAAACAGGATTTTGCTACTGAAACCGGAGAGATAGTCAAAGTAATAGAAAGATGAGGAGACTATGGTCTCACACTCATGTAGTCACTCTATGTTATGTCGCACGGATGTTCATAGGAAGTTGTAGCCCGGTGAGCTTTCGACAGCGAGATGCGACACGAGCGAGTGGAAAGCATATGACACTCCGAGGGCTTCCGGGGGAGAATTGCGAAGCGACGCATAGGGAAGGGGCAGATGCATAGAGGATTGAAGCAGATGCATCATCACGGCGACACCTATAAGGAAAACAAAACGGATGCCGCGCGGATGTATATTGGATCCAAAGCATTCCACTGCGCATGCAGGGAGTATGATTGCATCAGCTACGCAGCTATAAAAGGATGCAGCACGCATTGCAGTCAGCAAACAGGGGAAAGACTGCTGTCACATACATCTTAGCAGGAACACCAATGGTTCATCATCAGGCAAAAGAGGAAGCCGTGCCCTACCTCGTTCAGCCTGGCAAGAAGGACAGAACAGCATGCCCCTGGCAACTGACTCTGACCTCCTGCTGCTGGCTGCTGCTGCTTCTGCTGCTGCTGCTTCTGTTGCTGCTGCTCCTGTGGTGGACTAGCCCTCAAGGCCCTAAAAGCCTGCTTGCTCAAGGCCCTGCTGCTCAAGGCAAGGCCTGCTTTGCTCTAGCCCATGAAGGCCTGCTGATAGCCCCTGCCAGAGGGAGGAAGGCAAAGGGAAGGAGAAGGGAGAGAGGAAAGCAGTACACTGTTTCCAAGGAGCATGAGGATGAGGTGTGGCATGGTGAGGGAGAACAAGTACCTCTGGAGAAAGGGCCACAGACTCCTATTCGCCGACACCAAGAAGAAACCAAGCACTTGGAGAGACAAGGCAGAGAGGCTGGGTACCACTGCAGAAATTACTCCTAGGATGGGTAGAAGCACATGCCACACGCTGGTATGGCAACAACCTCAAAGTAATCGGGCAGGCCCACTTTGTTCAAAGCACATGACCCGGGGAGATGTACGTCAGGCCAAGTGCAGTTTCCGGGGAGGGTGAGAATCCGCGCACCGAGGAGCAGCCCCTTTGACATCCCTGCTCCCTCAGACAGCCCACAGACAGCCAGTCCTATTCCAAGCCAGGAGCCAGCTCCCTGTCCAGATAGGTGTCTTCAGAGGGCCCCACAGCAGAAGACTCCCCCAACCAGCTGCACTTCCCATGCGCCAGACTTGGAGGTCCTGTGGGGATGAACACCTGATGTCACAAAAATGGAGGAAGAACCAGCAGCCACCAGAGTCCAATCCACCCCCATCCACCCCCAGCTCCAGAGGATGCCAGGCAAAGAAGCAATACTGAGGGCCAGAACCACAGTGTGTTGTTGGAGATCAGGGATACAAAGAAGACCAGCACAGAACTTCTCTCTCAGCTGGTTCACTTGGACAGAGCATCCTTGGCCGGAACACCTTCATCACCTACATGAAAGCCAGACCCTGAGGGAACCTGCCTGAGGGCCCAGTACCAGGTATGAAGCAGAAGATAACAGCACTTCTGCACAAACCCTCAAGGCCCAGCTGAAGCTGGCTCCTAACCACAGTCCCAGGTTCTGCTCCTCCACCCCAGGTGAATGTCACAGCCCTTCCACAAGCTTTCAACAGAACGCTTGCATGCGCACTTAACCAAGGCTACAAATTATCCAGATTATATATCTATCAGGATAGAGAGATGCGCCGTCGCGGAATCCAGATACATGGTGGCAAGAAGCCACAGCAATACTCGCGCACTGCGCACGCATCACACCCAGCTGCAGGTACCAACAGCCCCGGATACTCCCTAACTGCGTTTTTTCCTCGTTCTCAGTACCCATCCCACAGCCAAGATGCGATCGAGAGCGAAGTCGGCGAGAGAGTATCGGGCCTGAACATCTCAAGTCCTTGATGAGGGGCCTCTCAACCTCACGGGACTGAGTCAGCTCTCAGACAGCTTCCTTGAACACACCATCCCCCTATTGTACCCTCGGGGGCCAACACCCCAATGGTGCCTCAGACCAGCACTCACGAGCCAGCAGCCACCTCTCACAGTCCCTGCCCGCTAAAAAGCTGGTATGACCATGGACATGATTCAGCAGGACGACTAGAGAGCGTCAAAGAACCCGCGCGCGCCCCGCGAATCATTATTCTTTCTCGCGACTGGGTGAGGGGCGGTATATTCCTCTTGACTACTATGATGATCACTATGTAATATTATACACCAGGAGGATGAGCAAGTTTTACCGTGAGAAAAAATTGTGGATAGGAAGTGTATATATAACAATTTGTACAGACCCATTCTTGGCTTATATTTATTCATTGGAGAGAGAAGGAGTATTAGCACTTTGAGGGGATAGTGAAAACGTTCTACAAAGTTATAATGGTATTGTTTTTACGGTGCGGTGGATTGAACAGACTCTGGATGAGCACACACGCATCCTTAACGGTGTGAGAGTATATAGGAGCGCATGTTATTAGTGGTCGAGTGGACTCGCGCTAATACGATCAGCCATCGGTATTCACTGCGTTCGAGACCATTCTAACACAACTCTTCTCTCACGTTAGTTAGAGAGGTGCTCCTCCTTTCACTTGTAAGGCGACTAGCACCTGCACAGCCCAAACATACTGGTGCACAGATCTCAGTCTTCCCGAGGAGTGTATTATGAGAGAGCAGTGGCGTGCGAAGAATGCACTCCGCAAGAGTGTATATAGAGCGCTCGATTGCCACTCCCCTGCTCCATACACATGAAGTACGCAGCTTTCACTGAGAATGTGTTCACGGCTCTCTCTCTCGGCCTCTTCTTCCCTTCAGTCGTGGAGGTGCTGCTTACTATGGGGTCCTTGTAACATCCAACAGTGGTCTGTCAGGTTTCACTCCTTGCCTCCATTCACCAAAGGCCTCCCATGTTTCCCATTCCCTTGTAGACAGTGCGACAAGTCTGTTCTGCAAACCTGAGAGGCGTGTCGCGTGCGCATGAGATTGTGTGGCAGGATTGCAAGTGGCAGAGCTGTCACATGATGTCTCTTCCTTCACAGTCTGTGGCTTCATGCTGTAAATGGTGGGTGAGAAAGTAATCCTGGAACCCTGTTGGCCAGGATGCATAGGCGTTTCTCCACACCCGTCCTGCCTTGGACAGCCTGTACAGTTGAAGATCCTCTCTTCAATGGGTGAGGTATGCTTTGAACTTTACGGCTTCATGAGTAGAAATTCTGAGGGAGAAGGCGTTCAATCACCAATGATGAAGTAGGGCGAATACTCCTTGTATGTGCATTGGGTAAGGGGTCTGGATCTTGAAAAACACATGATGCAGGTTGCGTTCCCAGCCCCTCCTGAGGTCACTTGCATTGTAATACGCTGGCCATCCAAAGCTGACCCCGTATGCCTGAAGCATCGAATGTCACATGAAGTTGTAGTCAAGCATCGACCATGGCAAAGAGGATATACTGAAGAAGCCCTTGTAGTTCTAATAAGTGGACCCTGAGTTGGCTGGCCAGCTTTGCGGCCACGTGTTTTTCCATCTAATGCTCCAACGGTATGGGGAAAGTTCCACCTCTTGACCACTCTTCTGCAAGTTTTCTCCAGCCTTGTTCATATTGGTGGGGCATTTGAGATGCTCCTCCATGTTTTTTTCGATGAATATATATGACACTGCACACCACTTCTCTGACACTTTGCTGAGAGCTGGTTGTGTGGGCACCCTCCACGCATGCTGCGATATATTCTGCGTATTGGTTCGCAGAGGCCAGGTGGCACAGAGGTCATTGAGTCACATCCAGGGTACCAGGTGGAGACGGAAGTTGGTGCTCGCTTGGTCAACCTGGGTCTCAGACCGCTCTATGATCGGCTGAGACCGCCGATAAGTGAGAGAATCGATCATATACGGATTATTATGCATATGGTAACAGGCCGGTAGCCAGTGGAGATAATGCAGTATGAGAGAGTTCTCTCCTTCTCTCAGCGGTAGCACTTATTCTATTCTTTAATTCTTTTGGGAGACACAGTCTCCCCTCACTCTCTTCACTTAATATCTATCTACGCGCCAAAGACGATGCGCATAGCTCTTGGACATTCTTCTTCTCTCCTTCTGTATAAAAGGTAAAGCAGTCCCCCCTTTGAACAGGTTTTGGTTCTGGTGATGAATGATTGCAGCTATCATACGAACTGTGTCATGATCCAATGGTGGACGGACACATTTGATGATGTGGAAGACCAAGACCAAAGGGTGAAATAGGTCTGTTACACCAACGGCTGCTGGACTCAAAATACTGAGATCCAGAATGATTTTCCTCCCCTTTTTCATAGGAAATATGGGTAGTCCGCTAAGTGTTCCTTCTAGTACTCTAGACATACCAGACATCCTAAATATACGAGATACATCCCAAATACAAATGTTTTGTCCGTTTTAATCCTTTATAACAAGATGCTACGCTTACATCCTTTTTCTATTTCCGTGCTACAAAATGCTGTGTAGACGTTCTATGTACCTTTTGTTTCCTCCCTCTTTCAGTTTTCAAGGGCTGCAGCGGATGTGAGTTGAGGGGATGGCCAGAGGATGCAGAGAGGATACAAGCAGATGTTAATGGATGATAATCGGACATAGAACGTTTGTTTAGCCCGATATGTCACGGATGTACATTGTAATGCGGTGGAAAGTTTCATCCGCGCTCAGCAAAGTTTTTGTGGCAGCTCAAAACTTCTTGCACGGATGAAATCTCAGTGGACAGATGCCTAGGGATAGAGCGTATGAAACACGTATGCAGTGAGTAAACAACGGATGCATAGTGGTTTTCGTTCCAATGGATGGCAAGCTTTTTTTAACGTTTTACATCCTCTTTGCATCTGTAAGTGCAGTGGGACCGGGGCTTAAAACAACCTTCTCCAATACATTTTGTTAGAATTTTTTCAAATGAGTTGTTTTCCAGTGGAGCAGAACTCAAAATAGTCTGAATATTTTTGTTCCATTAGAGTGAAAAGTAAAACGTTTCTGGTGTTTTGGTCATAGAAAATAATTGGGACTCTGAACAACTGGTACTCCCTGGATTTTTCCATCTGAGATATAGAATAGTAAGTTGAGATATCAGTCTATGCTCTGGATTGCTATATACCCAAGCAAATTGCAGTAAATTTGGCCAAGAGGAAAATATACATTAAAATACTTGGCAGCAGAGAACTTGTTATCAATAGCCTTTCCCCACCCCCAGCATTAATAGAGAAAATGCTAGTCTGAAGATAAATAAACAAGCTGGCCTGAAAATAAAGAACCAGACCAATTGCACAAATTGGACTTCCTTCAATTAGGTTATATTTTGTATGTCTTTTTAATTCCCTTGGCCAATTTTGCAGATACCTTGCTTTTCTCAAAAAATCAACCAACAGAAGGATGGTTGTTGCTCTGCTGTTTTAGTTTTTAATCCTTCCAATCTTTCTTCGCCTACATGACTTTCCGGGTGGAACTTTAACAAAAGCAACATTATCATTATTTTCCACTTGTTCTAATAAAAATATATTTCATTATATATGAACATATACTTTATTACATATGAAGTAATAAAATTAACTGGCCAGCTTGCTAAAAGTGATAAAACCATCACACCTCTCAATTCTTCCTTCCAGTCAAAGTTCGTGACTTTGAGTGGCATACTGAGATTAACATACATAAAAATTAAGGACTGTCTCTTTCTCTCTCTCCCAATGACCTATATAATGATACATTTTTATTTATCTCTAAACTTCTATACTTAATTATGATTCATGATGAGTTTAAATAAAAATGGTAATGCAATAAATCACATAACAACCATCATAAATTTAACCAAAACCAACTGGTTCATCAAAAACCATTAAGACCAAGTCACTATCAGTGCTTTGCAGTCTAAATTGTTCACCTTTCTTTAGAAAACAAGATACATGCCAAAATGTAGGTCCTGCCTTCAATTTCTCACAGAAATCCATTTCAGGATGATTGTACAACATGGATGGATTCTGACCAGGAAATATATGCTGCATGTTTCAGAAGCCAGTACAATACTCTGAATATAGTTGTCAATATGCTAAAGTCTTTGGGATTATTTTAGAAGCCTTTTGAATGAATGGTATGGAGAAGAGCATATTATAAGGGTCACAAATACAATTTTTGTTTGTAAAGATTAATATAGGGGATCTTCTATGTTTAAAGATATTTTGAAAACTTGCATAACAGCACTGAATATGATAGAATTCCTCCACTGGAGTGGAGTAGGATATAACTGTAAATCTTGGTCTGCAGGGCAGATTTACATCTCCTGCTTTCCATAAAATCCACTGCTAATAGCACAACAATTATTCAGTGAAAATATTTCTAGGTACAATGTTTCCTGGTGTTTTACCATGCAGTTTACATTATGCTTGGCGTTTGCCTGCTCACATTATGAAGTACGTAGGAGGGAGCATATAGTAAATGGCTTTTGTTCTTTAAGGACAAGCACTTATTTGTTCCAAGTGAATCCTATTAGGAAATTATCCCTTTAAATATGTACACCAAATACTATATCCATTAATAATATGGATTTATAGAATAGATGCATTTATTTGGAAGAAAAGATGTAAAGGCCCTGTCACACTGGCCGACGGATGCAAAACGTTTGTAAAAAGGACACAGCAGACGAGCAAAATGTTCCAATCGCATCTGTTGTTATCCGCTCTCAAAAGTGCGTGAATGTTGATAAGCAGAGCGACAACACGGATAGGAACGGATGGGGTAGGAACATAGGCAGATGGAAAGCGAATGCTCCACGGAAGCTAGCGATGGAAGAGGATTGGAGCGATGGCACATCTGCAAGGCTTTCGGGGGAGCACAGCAAAGCGAGCCAGAACGGAAGAGGGATGCAGAGCAGATGCTAGAGCGATGAAGCGGATGCACACGCGGATTGCCGAGCGAATGGAAGCGGATGCAGAAGCGGAAGCCTAGCGGAATGCCTAGCGGAAGCCAAGCGTTCACTGCGCATGCGGGGAGGATGCATTTGCGGGGGTCAGCCCCGTGAATACAAAGGGAAGTCAGCTCGCCGCAGGTCACCTTCAGAGGAAAAGCCTGCTTCAGACACAGCTTGCCAGCCACCACAGCAGCCAAGCCAGCAACCCAACAAGCCATGGGGAAGAACGGAAGCGCTCTGCATCTGCTCTGCCAGCCTAGGCAAGAGGGACAGGGCCACGCTCCACCCCCTTGCCCTGACTCTGCTTCTGGCCCTGGGGTGCTGTCTGCCGGGTCGAACTCCTGGTGCTGGGCCTTCTGCTGATGCTGCTTCTGGAGGTGGTGCTTCTTGCTGATGCTGGCTTCTGGTGGTGGTGCTTCTGCTGGTGCTTACTTCTGCTGGATGCTGCTTCTTGGATGTGGTGTTTCTGCTGATGCTGGTTGGTGGTGCTTCTGCTGGTGGCTTACTCTGCTGGCAACTAGCCTCCTGGTGCTGGTGCTTCTGCTGGTGCTGTATCTGCTGGCAAACTGCTCCCTGGTGCTGGTTGCTTCTGCTGGGTGCTTATATCTACTGGTGTTGCTCCTCGTCCCTGCTGCCGTGCTCCTGGTGCTCCTGGTGCTCTGGTGCTCCTGGCCCTAGCTGGTGCTCCTGGTGGCTCTGGTCCTGCTGGTGCTTCCTGGTGCTGCTGGTGCTGCTGGTGCTCCTGGTGCTGCTGGTGCTGCTGGTGCTGCTGGTGCTGCTGGTGGCTGCTGGTGCTGCTTTTGCTGCTACTCCTTAGGTTGCTGCTTGCTGCCTGGTGGTGGGTGGTGTGGGAGGAGGGCCAGCCCGCTACAACCTTGAAGCCCTCTGATGAGGGCCTATATGGGCCCTGGCCAAAGGGAAGGAAGAGGCAGACGTGTGAATGCGGAGAGCGAGGCAATACACCATAGAGAGGAACATGAGGAGAACGGTGCTGGAGTTGCCTGAGGGAGAAAATGAATATCTTTTGGCAAAAAGGGACACAGGCTCTATCGAGACACCAAAGAGGAAGCAGGCTTGCTTCGGAGAGAGAAGGTTGGAAAAGCCTGGGCTACACTTTCAGAGGTGCTCCTCGGCTGGTGGATAGCACATGCCACACCTGGTATGGGAAGCTGCACCTCAAGAAATCTGGCCAGGGCCGCGGGTCAAGCTGATGGAACAGAGAGACTATGTCATGGCCAGGTGCACTTACTTGGAGGGTGAGATCCACCACTGAGGAGCAGCCCTGTCACAACCCTCTCTCTCAGGGCAGCTGGCTGAGAGCCAGTCCTCTTCTGGGGCAAAGAGTTCAGTTTTCCTGTCCTCCAGGCAGGTAATCTGTGGAGCGTGGGCCACGACGGAGAACCCCCCCCCGACAGCCTGTACTACCCGTGGCGGAGCAATGTGAGGAACCACCTGATGCAGTGGGAGAAAGGAGACGACACTTCCACCACAGCCCAACCGCCATCCACCTCCCACTCCACAGCAAAGGCAGCGAGGCAGACCGGAGGGCAAGCCACACTGTCCTGCTGGAGATAAGAAACACCATCAGGAGGCCAGCGGTAGATCTCCTCTCTCAGCTGGTACACACCGCCGCCCCATCTCACGCAAGCCTTCCTCACCTATGTCACGCAGACCCTCATGAAACATGTCGAGAACGCCCAAGTACCAGGCTGGTGAAGGAAGGATCCCAATCTTCTTCACACCCTCCAGACCAAGATGAAATCCTGCTCCCCCAGTCCAGGCCTGCTCCTCCACCCAGGTTGATGTTCATTGCCCTTTCAAAGGGCTTTCCACAGGACTCTCTACCAAGGGCTATGGGCTACCACAGGAGGTTCCACAGCACAGGCAGCCTTCCCAGTTCCCAAGGACAGGTATCGCAACGCCACCGGTGCAACCTGATGCCACCGATGCCACTGATTGCCAACCGATGCCACCACGCCCAGAGATGCCACCATGCCACTGATGCACTGACGCCAAGTCCTCAACCCAGCTGAAGACCCAGACAGCTCCACACTGCTCCTTCCTCCACCCACAGCCCAAGCCCAGCTCGAGTAAATTTGTCATTTCGGTATAGGGCTGACCCACTGTCATCGAGGAAGGGGCTTTTCAACATCAAGGGGCGCTGAGCCAGCTGTCTGAGAGCTTCTCAACACATCGTCCCGCTGTTGTCCTCTCAGGGCAAGGCACCCCAGTGGCCGCTTCAGACCAGACTCCAGCAGCAGCCACCTCCACAGCACCTGGACCTTCACCGCCTGGAGACTTGGGCACGCCTCTGAGTGACCAAGACAGATGCCAGAGAACTGGGTGCTTGCTACCTGTTGACTTTATTTTTTGCTTGTGGACACTTGACTTGGGTCATTTTTCTTTTTACAGCTTGTTTATTAATAAAGTTATCGTTTGCTCACACACTATGCTTCATTTATTTTTGTCAATAAAGTCTTGGTGGAAACTTTTAGAAATGGTTTAAGCCTTTGCATGCTTGTGGAATGGGTAAAGAGATAGCAGTGGATGGGGCAGAGATCCTGTGGATGGGCCAGGGATACCTTTGGGATGCGTAATAGCTGTGGGATGGGCAGGGATACCTGTAGAATGGGCAGTGGATACCTTTGGATGGGTCAATAGCTGTTGGGATAAATGAACTCCAACAGTGCAGCATAGTGGGACTGTTAGGGTCCACCCTCCCAGGCTTGCCACACCTATGGCCCTTTATTCTCAATACAATGTAATCATTCATACACATGGTCAACATAAACACAACTCTTTTATTTAAATGCCCTGTTCATTGTAGAGGCCCACCCAATCATACATGACCAATTCTGCATCGGTGTGATCGAGACAGAGCTGAAGGAAGCATCCCATTAAGTATCTATCATCCTGTCTTGCCACTCCACTGCTCCAGCTGGGAGTTCCACCAGTGTTCTCAGTAGGTTGCGCTGCTTCTTCCGTTCACGTGAAGCTCTCTTGGGGCCTTGCACATCCTTATGTGTCCATCAGGTTTTGCCCTTGCCTCCATTCACCAGGCTCCATGTCCCCATTGTTGTTGGATGTCACGAAGCTCTGCAAGACTGGGTAGCGGGTGCGCATGGCGATTGTGTTAGGATGCAGCAAGCTTCACGATCCTCCTCACGGTCTCTGGGTTGATGTGCAATGGTGGCTGAGAATTTACCTTGAACATCTTGGGCCAGGATGCCAAAGGCGTCCCTCTCACCAATCCGCTTGCCTGGACAGCCTGTAGTTGAAGAATCCTCTCTTCACGGTTGAGGCATTTGGAGGTGTAGGGCTTCATGAGGTAGGTTGTGAGGGAGAAAAGGCGCATCATCCCCCACGATGAGTAGGCACATCCTGCCGGTGTTGTTTGGGCAGGGGGTCTGGATCTGGGAAGCCCATTGAGTGAGGTTGCGTTCCAGCCCCTCTTTGAGGTGACTGGCGTTGTAAATACCTGCGGCATCTGAAGATGAAACCCGTTTCCTGAAGCATCGATGTACATGCTGAAACTTGTGGTCAAGCCATCGACCATGGTGAAGAAGGAATGATGCTGAAGAAAGCCCTTGTTAGTTGTGGATAAGATAGGAACCCTGAGTTGGCTGGAGCTTTGCAGGCCCAGGCTTTGCCATCGATGGCTCCAACGGTGTCGGAGAACTTCCACCTCATGATACAAACTGCTGCTGCAACTTTCTTCCATCCTTCTTCAGTGGAGGGGCAACTGGGAGGAGCTCTCCATCGTATTCTTCCGATGATGGCTTGCAGCCACTTCTCTGACACAATGCTGATGTGTGTTGTGTGGCACCCTCCAGCCGTACTGCATGCTTCTGTAGGTGGTCGCCGGAGGCCAAGTGGCGCAGAGTCAGTGCCACCCTTGAGTCCAGGGTCCAGGCTTGGCTCAGAAGTTGGTGTTTGCTGGTCAACCTGGGTCTCAGCCCGCTCCACAACTTGTCAAACATGGCTGGAGGCCCATTCCTCATGAAGTTTTGGAATGCACGAAGTGTCTTCGTTCTTGAGCTCCCACCATCAGGCTTGTTGTACAGTCCGTCCTCTGGCTCTTTCTCCCAATCGCATCTCGGAGCCAGCACAGCTTCTTGGCCGCCTCCTTTCTTCCCTATGAACAAGTTTGAAAGGAGCCTGTAAAATTGCTTCGCACTGGTTGCAGAAAGGATGGAGGCTACAAAAAGGACTGTGGTTTACGATCATGGTGGACATCAATGGATGCGTGAAGAGCTCAGAAAGGCAGAATGAAGGCTACCAGAGGTCTGGCACAGCAGGGTTGCTGGAGTGAAAGTGAGATCCAGGTGAGTTCTCCCCCTTTTTTTAGGCTGTATAGGTTTTCCGCTCGTGTCCTTTTGCATCCTCTTCGGCATCCTGCATCATCTAAATATCCTAGATACGTCCCTCTGCGAATGTTTTTTCCGTTTTTAAATGCCTTGTTATGGTGAGCTGCACTCCGCTTTTCACAATCCTTTCTCCGTCCGTGCTACTAATCGCTGCGCGTCCGTTTCTGCGTCCGTTTCGCTCCTCCTTGTGTCGTTGTTTCCCACTGGAGAGGATTGAGTTTGGTGGATGTGCCGTGGGATGCCTAGCGGATATAGCAGATGCGTAACGGAATGACGGACAGATGTCAGAAACGGATGTTCCCGTATGCGTTGCGGAGTGCAGAAGGACGTGTTGGATAGATTTTCCGCTGCACAAAGTTTTTGAGCAAGCTCAAAACGTTTTTTGAGCGGATGGAACCTCAGTCGCCGATGCTGGACGGATAGAGAGGGTGACAAAACGGAGGCAGTGCGTAAGAACGGATGAATCGCGTTAACCATGGATGGCAGTGTTTTCTCTCCGTTTACATAACTCTTTTTCCATCCGTTGGTTGCGTGTGACACTGGGCTTAAATAAGCTGTAATATTTTCCATTTCAACCTTTCTAAATATTTTTAATGGCCTTTATATGAGTTACAAAGTAAGGACAAACTGTCAGTTTTATATTCCAGGTCTCACGTACTGAAAAACAATTTCTGACGGAGGCCTAGTAAATTTTTGACAATTTTTTCTCCCCTGATGGGAAAGAAATACTAACATAGCATCTAGATCAAGATAATATGGACTTTCTTATCCTTATGTATTTCATTTAATAAGTTACAAGAAGCTCTCAAAAAATCATTGAAACAATCACCAATCAAATTATAAAAAATATAAAAATAGACAATGCTAACAAAATAAATATGCATCAATTAAGTATCAATGTAAGATACTGCTGTTTAGTCATATAGCTTATGCAGTGGTTTATATGCTATGTCTTCATTCTATTATTGCTTATTTTCATGTTACCTTTTTAACGCATATAAATTTAAAGACT